>JAHZMY010002349.1:0-10867 GCA_027743915.1 Seira sanloemensis | reverse complement strand
ATTTCTTCCAAGATTAGTCGTCGCTCTTCCATGGTGGCCTGGTCCAAAACCAACAAACTCTTCTCCATTCCAACAATACATTCGTATGATTTGGTTACGTCTCCCGCATCCAAAAGCTGTACACAAGTACAACAAATTCATCATAAATACAGAAACGGTTAAATGTCAAGTTTTTAATATATTATGTATTTACATACCTGCTCGATTTCTTTAGCCAAGGAGGTCCACTTATCAGCTTCTTGAAGAGCTGCTGACGTAGCCACTAATTTAGTTTTTAAATTGTCCAACTTTTCCAGACTGGCCATTGAGGCGGTAGTTTTCTTCTGGACCTAACAAATTAATACGAAGCATTCATGTTCTTATTATATTTTCCAGTTTTCAAACACATTTAATGTCAGTTATACAAGCCATGTGTCGTGTGTTGTACTCACATTTTCGGCTTCATTAAAACCCGTACTAATTTCATGCTGTAATTGCTGGACCTCTTTGTAGGTAATTTCCAATTCTTTAGAAACTCTTGGCAGTTGTACCATCATCTAAATGAAAGACTTTTGATTAAACTACGTCGCCTAATATATTTTATTGATGCTCCGCAAAACGCACCTGCTGGGCCAAAGTTTCGACATCCGAGGAAGTCTTCGTAATTTCACTTTGAATTGTCGAGGAAATATCTCCAATTAATCCCTGGAAAACAGTTTGCAGATCCAGAAACAAAGACAAAAGTCATGACCCCTGTAACTTCTTTTTTAAAAGCTATAATAAGTGATATGGAGTAAATGACTTACAGAAAGCTTATCATTCCTTTCCTCTGCTAGAGGACTTATCACTTTGTTAATCCAGGCATTTATGTCGAACTGAGGTTTACGAAGATCATCTAGGGTGACCTCCGTCATTTTTAACCGGTAATTTTTCTCAAAGGCAGACAATGTTAACTAAATACTTTCGCACCAGTTACTTTAATAACTTTACAACTAATTTTGCAATCTTAAACCAACAAAACAACACCGTACTACATTCTTAGCTGTCAAAATATCGTAATATCCTGTTTGTACCATCTGGTTTGATGCAAAAAAAGCTCATTCTCTCATCTCATGTGCATGTGCTAATGTAAAAACCAAAAGGCATACATATTGGCCGGCCAGCACTCGGATAGCAGTAACATTCGACTAAAAACTGAAAGAAAGATGCCAAAGTCATATCGGAGAAAACTTTACTTCTCGGGGCAAATAATCCATAATTAATTTAATACAGGACAGTAATTGTATTTATAATGTGCAAAAAATCGTCATTCTCATTCTTTCCATATGTAGGCTGGTGCGCTATTAATGATTAACTTTGGAAAAATCGGAGGTGGACTAGGCATACGTACAAACTTTAATTGTACATTTAAAAATGACTTTAAAACATAACACAATGACCTAAAAATATATTATATCGCAATCTGATGCTGAGTTTGACTCGATCATGTCAGGTCATTGATGCTGCTGTCCTTTTGCATCTTCCCTAAAGCGTCTTACATTGCCCCAAAAACTCAAAATTATTATTTTTGGAAGATTACATGGGATGCAAAAAAGCCGACTCATACGGGATTTTGCAGAGGTGAAGTTACCAATTTTCTAAATCCCTCGCAGACGGACTCTGCCGGTAAATCACGTTTCATGGCGTCTTCCACAGTTTCTCGCTAAGGGCACACCATGAGTTTTCGAAGTACTTAGTAGGCAGACATCGTTTTCCCCATCGTACGACTTACTCCATCTGAAATACTTCAAATCGAAATGAATCGAATCGAAATCGATGAAATTCTTCGGGATGAGTGTCAAGGGAAAGGAGGTATTCGGCGAATTTCTTAGGAGACCCTAAGGATCCCTCAATGTAGGAACTTTTGGGGGGTCATTTTGAAGAAACCGAGTTCCCAGACTTTTCATACGGATACATGGATCTGTCTTCAAGTGTCTAAAATCCCTAACTCCCTCAATAAAAATGAGAACGATCTTACTAAAGGTTATCGCATTTAATTCAAATGGCTAATTGAGCTGGTGCTGGTGGGACATTTTTTAGAATTATCGAATGGCGCATTTTTTAAACCTAGGAAACAAAAAGGGAGCTCACGTAGGTAAATTGGTTTTATATTCTTATGGACTCATTCAGAGTCTATGGCTACCAGTAAAAAGCCAGTATTTTCCAATAACAATTGCAGGGGAAATCCGCCGATAATAATGCGTAAATATGTGCCCGAGCGAAGGATTCTCTAAGTAATGCTCTGCGACATTATACTTCAATTTAAAGTTTGCGATATTGAATAATTATCAGTTAGTGCAATTTAGCACAATAAATAAGCATAAAAGGCAAAGCAAGGCGCAAATAAAAATTCTTTAAAGGGGAAAAAATCTACAGGAGTTGATAGTGCAAAGGTGAAGCCATTGTTATCATTAGGTATTCGAAAGTGGGTTGCGTATATATATATATGAGAAATATTGAACAAAAATGGCATTTTAGGAAATTTCGGATGAATCAAACAATCCAAAGTCCACTCATCGTAAAGTTTCCACCAACCTATATTCTTAGCCCTTCTAGAATGTAATAATGAAGATGAAGGATTGCATTCTTGAATGGAAAGTTTAGCTAAAAGTACATACGTACATTAAGTTCTTATGACAAGGAGGACCATCCGGAATTTAACCACGAGATACAAAGGAAAGCTGTTATACACATGTTGCAACCTTTACTCATGTTGGGGTCTGATCTACAATCTTACAATGCTTATACTTGCAACCAAAAATACAAGGGAATTGCCTTGTTTTCCTGTTTTCTGGAATCGTACCCAAAACTTATATTGCGTCATCTTTATATGCACTTATTTGCACCTGTCTAACTAAATTTCCTCACACACATATATATACTTCATATGTACTTGGTCTTTTTCTCATTCTCATGTGTCACATCACGAGGAAAAGAAAATAAAGGCCGAAGAGACCGCTACATGTAGACGTAACAATAGGGAAACAAGTTGAGATCGCAAAGTTTGCGAGAGAAACAATCTTTGCTCTACATCTCATCATACAATCATTAGAGCTGAATAAATTTGAAAGCTCTCCAACGCATTTCCCACTAACTGAAGGCAGAAACTTAGAGAGTTTCATTTCCATTTAAAATGGGGGTACATTAAGAGAAAATGTCAGTGTGAACTTTGAGTTTCTCCAAATCAAATACTGATCACAAACTGTTCAAGTACAGAAAGGTGTTCCTTCCCGGTTCCTTTGACATAGTGCAAAAGAGAACCTTTAAATGTTGTCATCAATCCACAGGATCGTAGTTGAACTACTTTTCTCATGGTCATCGGACCGGATATGAGTTTCAAATTGGGTGGATGAATGGCTTGGACAGAGTAAAAAAGGTGATTAACATTGCCCCAGTCATTGACTCTGATGGAAGGCAAGTCGTTGGAGAAAGAAAACTCAGGTATGACACCCTCGTCATGGCCGTTGGAAGCAAGACAAACGCTTTCGGAACCCCAGGAGTGGAGGAGAATTGCGTATGCTTGGACACACCGGCAGATGCGGAATATTTGAGGAAACGAATTTTGGGTGAGAAAAGCTATACCTTTAATAAATCTTTATTGTGCAAAATTGTCTTTAAATTAAAATGAAGGCCATTGGACTTCTCATTTAGGTCAAGCATTATCTGTGGTAATGGGCTCCTCGCCGACTTCCAAACTTCGCATTGGTATCGTTGGAGGTGGAGCAACAGGCGTGGAACTCGCCGCTGAGGTTCCAAAAAAACCGTCACCTAACCGTTAATTATTTCTTCCATTTTCAAGAAAATACATCTTGAATTTAAAATATGTTTTTAGATTCATCACACAATCTGTGAGCTTCGCACGTACGGTGCTAACCTATTTCCGGAACAGCTTCAAATGACAATCATGGAAGGCGGCCCAAGAATTCTTGGAGCAAGTCACGAATTTTTTTAGATTCATCACACAATCTGTGAGCTTCGCACGTACGGTGCTAACCTATTTCCGGAACAGCTTCAAATGACAATCATGGAAGGCGGCCCAAGAATTCTTGGAGCAAGTCACGAGTCCCTCTCCAAGTTTGCCATCGGTGAACTCCAAAAGCGAAACATTGAAGTGAAGACAAACTGCATGATCAAATCAGTCACTGAGAAGGGTTTCATGCTGGGCGATGGCACACTACTTGAAAAAGATATAAAGATTTGGACTGCCGGTATTAAAGCGCCAGACTGGCTCAAGACTATTGGCCTGCAGCTGAACAAGTTTAATCGGATAAAAGTCAACGAAAATCTTCAATGTTTGGATGATCCTTTTATATTTGCCCTTGGAGACTGTGCCTGTGCTCCCCTCCCTTCCGATGGGAATAAATGCCTACCAGCAACCGCCCAAGTCGCTCACCAACAGGCCGAATGGTTGGTGAAAAAGATTGAGGCGCGCCTGACGAATAAAGATTGCACCCCATTTTTATTCAAGCCTCAAGGAATGCTAGTATCACTGGGGTCGGGCACTGCGGTCGGTAGTCTGGCAGCGGTTGTGGGCCCTAAAAGGGATTATTACGTGGAGGGAAGGGGAGCGAAAGCGATTTACTCATCCCTTTACAGAATGCATCAGGCGGTGCTATACGGATGGACGAGATCTGTATTACTATTCATAGGAGATAAATTGAGGAAGGTTGCGTTACCCCAGTTGAAACTTCACTAGGAAAGTGCAATTAAAGTTAGGTTAATATGAAATTGTCCTGTCATGTATTAACTAAGTATAATCGCATAAGAAAAAGAATTTAATAAAAGTCAAACCGAGTCTAAATGTTTTTTGTACAATTCCTTGTTTTAATTACTTTTTTTGTAACAAAAAGCGGCAACTAATTTTTAGTAGTCACTGCAATGACCGTTTATTGCTGTACTTAAATATAATCAGCAAATGTACATCACATCACAATTGGTGTAAAATTACTTTTGGTACTCCATAATAGTTCATAATAGTCAAATTGCATTAAACATGTTACACTACAAAAAACATACGCGTATTTATTACGCACATATGAATACGTCAATAAACATAAATGACAAACAAATTGAATCATTACAAACTTTTTATGTCACGGCCCTGACAATCATATCACGTTTAATAACACTTTTATAACATGCTTACATCGGTATGTGCGTGCAAGAGATTACAATTTCCTAAGTAGATCCACAGGTTGTTATACATAGGTTAAGGATAATTTAAATTTAAAAATGGGTAGTAGGGTTCTTTTACTTTGTGGATTCTTTGCAGCTTTGCTCACCCTGACAGAACCTTACCTTACAATGAACGATGACACCGAATTCCCAATGGGTACTTTCAACACACTTTCTTCTATAACTCATTTTATAAGTATTATTTGGCAACCCCTACTCAAATATTCTTGACAGGTATGCCTTACGACGAGTCGTATAATATTAAAAAGGTGAAGCCGAAAAAGGCAATCCGTAAAACGCTTGGGAGCTTCCGTCTGCCCACAAATGTCTTACCCATTCATTACGATATCGAACTCAAGCCAATTCTAGAGCAACCTGGACCCGGTGAAGAGGTTTTTACGACAGTTGGAGTGGTAGATATTAAAGTAAAAGTCATGGAGCCAGCCAATTCTGTCACAGTCCATGCTAACGCCATCAAAATCAACCACGACTTGGTCAAAGTATGCCGAATATTTTACAGACAAAACCCATTATCAGGTTCAACAACTATATCAAAGAGTTGTCTTCATGCTAATTTCAAAAATAGGTGACTCCTCTATGTTCAGAAGGAACAAAAGTCAACGTAACTGGTCACAATGTAGACGATGAGCGTAATTTCTATATAATCTTTTTGGATGATGACTTGACCGAAGGGAAGGAGTATTCTGTGCGAATACCCTTTGTTTCACAGATTCCACCAATCGAGGATAAAATGCAAGGTATATTATTAAATAAATTATTAAACTTTTAATACTTTACGAGATAGCTTTTTAAAATTGGCACGTACGATGGGATTAAAGGGCTGTACAGGACAACCTATCAGGGAACCGACGGGGTCACAAAGACCGCGGCTGTGTCACAGTGGCAAAAGGATGACGCTAGGCGAACATTCCCATGCATGGATGAGTATGACAAAAATTTAAAAAAGCAGACACATTTTAATTGCATTTTTACAAAATCGTGAGAAACGAAAAAAATGTAAAACATTTTGCAGACCAGACAAGAAGGCCGAGTTTACGTTTAAAATTGGAAGACTTGCTGAGAAATACTTGAGGTAAATTGTGCCTAGAATAAATATGGGGTATTCTGAGAATAATCAAAACTAAAGGGATTCACAAGCAGTTGTCTTTGTCATTGACAGCTTCACAAATATGCCGAGAAAAGGAGATCCAGTGCCAATGTAAACTGATGTATCTACATATTTGCAAACTAGCAGACAAAATTTGGGTTTAAAAATTAAGCGTGACTAAACTTTGCAGGGAAGGCTCCACCGGATGGGTTTGGGATCTCTTTGAAACATCTCCGAAATATCCAACATACACCATGGGTATGGCCGTTTTGATTGATTACAAAGACGAGGATACTATAGCAGTCGGTACAACCGCCAAAATAAAAGTATGCATTATAAATTGCTCTTTTTGAACTGTGCCAACAAATGCATTCTCTTGATTACTTATTTTTCGTCTATTAAACTTCAAGACCTGGGTTCCTGCCTCACTCCACTCAGATAAAAACGTGAAATTCGCAGCGGAAGCCGCAGGAAAAGCTCTTCTTTACTTTGAAGACCTTTTTAAAGTAAAGTATCCACTAACTAAAGTGTACGAATTGGCGGTGCCGCAGATGGAAGTGAGTTAATGAATTTCTGTACGCATAATAATACGTGATACATAAGTATGTTTGCCAATTTAAAATTTCAACACTTAAAATTTTATAAATACTCTGCATAGCTTTTGGCGATGGAACATCCGGGGCTGTAAGTTCACCATAAAATAGACATTTTTAATAAAATTTTTAAATCACATCTCAAACGGAAATGATATGCTCACTTTATAGCATTACTTATCGTCCGAACCTGCTTATTCACAACAAGGGTCGGGATACGGTATTTGACATTTTCAGTTCATCTACACGTGAGTATTTTACATTCATGTACATAAAATACTGACAATGACAATCTTAAAACAACTTTTGAAATAATTATGTTTCAGTAATTGCCCACGAATTTGCTCATCAATGTAAGTGTACTACCCCCATTTTGTCAATGATCGACAAAATAAGAGAATTTTCTTGTTTCAAAGCACACAATTATTTTAGGGTTTGGAAATTTGGTCACATGCAAATGGTGGAACGACTTTTGGTTGAATGAAGGATTTGCAAGATACTACCAAACCATGGCTGGAGATGTAGCTGGTCCGGGTTTCAGAGCCAAGGACCGATTCGTAACTGATATAATTCAATGGTGAAACATTAGTATGTTACATTGAGTTTGTCTGATGAAAATCGCAAGTTATGATTGTAAAGTTGTCCATATCCTCTGTCAGGGCAATGGAGTTTGACGAAGGTCCAGACACTGTAGCCATTCGCAGCGACGACACAGATCAAATCCCTCATCTTCCCTTTCACATTGTATACGAAAAGGCTGGAGCCCTTGTCCGAATGATGCAAACATTGTATGAAGAAACTAATGTACCTTAGATAGACTTCTTGTTACGAACTCTTGGTTTGTGCCGACTTATTTCGCAATTGATATTTGCTAATCGAGCGACAAAGCGTAATTGTCGGCACAATACTCCTACTATAGTAAAACATCATCTTATCTTAAGATTAAATGTCTCGTGTAAATGCCCGTCATTGGTTGCATTTTCTTGCAGGATGACTCAAAAGACGTTTATCAAGGCGCTTCGACGATATTTTCAAAAGTTGTAAGTTACATGATTTAACTGGCATCGCCACATTGTCCTAACTTGAATAAAAAAATAACAGTTTGAGTCAAATGAATAAATGCTCAATAGCCAATGGAAAAATGCTGCGCAAGAAGATCTTTTTGGAGTTTTCAACGAGGTGGCAAAGGAAGATGGTACAAAATCATAAAACAGAGCAAAGTGTATTACTTTGTTACATAATATAGGATGTTTCAAAAATTTCTCGAGGTAGGTACAATACAAAATTATATCTACACAATAATTGCAGACAAGCTAATTTTACCTATGGAACAACTAATGAAGCCGTGGCTAACCAAAACTGGATTTCCTATCCTTTTGGTATTGGCAAATTTTCATAAACTTTGGCCATGAAAATGTTGCTAAATATTGACCTCTTCTCTTTGGCTAGGTGTCTCGTGGAGAAAGCGAAAGGCTCTACATTTCCCAGCAGCGATTCATAATGCATCCCGCTGCAAATGATAAAATTGAGCCAGGTTTGTGGTATGTTCCAGTTTGGTACGTGACAAAGTCAAGTCCAAACTTTGATGGGGACGATACACCACCTAATTTTATCATGGATCCAGATACGTAATCCAGTCAATGTAAATTCATGTTCTCCATTGTCGCCGTCTTCTAAATAAAATGACTCTGATTTAAGGTTAACGAGCTACATTGCCCTCAATAGCTCGCAGGTATGGTTAAATCCTAATATTAAGACCATACCTTAATACTAATTTTAACTGACTCCAGAAAAGAAAGCATGCAAAAAGGTCAAAACTGAATGCTTTTATATAGGATTGGGTGATTGTGAATCCCGAAGCAAGGGGATATTATCGCGTAGTATACGACCGCGCATTGACCAGCCTCATCGTGAAGCAACTGCTAGAGGACCACACTGTCTTCCACTTCTCCACAAGAAGTCAACTAATTGATGATTATTTCCGTTCATCAAGAGCTCGCTACATAACCACAGTGCATGCAATGTCGCTGACCGCCTACTTGGATAAAGAAGATGATGCCATAGTTTGGACCACTGTGTTCAACAACTTCCGACGGATGATTCAGCGACTCCAGGATACACCGGCAATTGACTTACTTAAGGTTGCCAAAATCATTCATATTTAAATGAGATGTTTTATTAGTTGAAAAAAGTACTTGAAGCGAATACATATGCGATTTCTGTGAATGACAGAATTTTCTGCTGAAGAAGATGAAGCCCCCATTTCATCGGATGAAGCCAATTAGTGCCGACAGTACTCCGGCTGAAATAATGCACTACAGCATGTTTCTCGATTGGGACTGTACCCTGGAGGACGACATTTGTATTGAACTGTCAAAAAAGTTAATGTCACAGTGGATGTCCAATCCTGATACGAATCCGTGCGTTTTTTATCACTTAAATTATCCTGCTTTATGACGCGTAAAGAAATCTTTTACCGCTTGTGATTCTAAACCTTACAGGATTCCTGTGGACATCCAATCGTCTGTGTATTGCGCGTCTGTAGCCTTTTGCAACGACAGATCCGTGCAAAAGTTTCTCAGCGGGCAGTATCATTCCACAAAGTGTCCCAGAACGAAGAATTTAATTGCAAGAGCATTAACTTGCGACAGAGATCGGGAGTCATTGGAGAGGTTTGCTTTGCTCTGCCATGAACTTTTGGAAGACGTGTTTTAAAAGATACGATAGATACCCAAAAAATTGATCTGTTTTTCCAGTTTAATAGAAAACGCCATCAACCCGGACTTTAAGGAAATTAATACCACCTCACATGGACTGATGGTGCTGGTATCCGCAGCAAAGAATGCTGGCGCCCGCGGAGTAAGTTATACATATAATTGTCTTTGTAATTGGAGTAGGTAGGTACCGTTTGATAACATTATTCATCTTTTGACGTATATGTAGCTCGTATGGCAAGCCATCAAGTCCAATGGAATTGCTCTCAGGAAGATGTAAGTGCAAAGGTTCATCGAAATAATTGAAAAGAAAATCATGAGGTGATTGACTTGAAATCTTTCAGCTTGGGTGAAATGGCTATTCCCAATTTAATTGACACCATTAGTACTTTCATGAGTAACAGAGGGAAGAGCACTGTAAATTATGAGGTAGTACACAACCTTTCTTTCATATGTCTGTATTATAAGGAAATAAGTGTAATCTTTAAAAATAAATATTTGCTCCAGTTTTTGGACTACATTTACAATTACATCAAACTCAATCCCGATATTCCGAAAGAAGCTGTTGATGTGCTTCATAAAGCTGCACAAAGAAGCGTACACAGTTCAATGTGGATGGATTATTCATACCATCATATTGAACTGTGGCTGAAAGAGAACTTGGACGATTAACATTATTTTAATTATTCTATTTTAGTATTACATCATGTAAGATTATAGTGTTTCGGAAAATTGTATTTGTATTTACAGAAAGCTAAAAAATAAAGTAGACAAGTTATTTTCTAGAACTTGAATTTTACGTATTTGAGAATATGAAAAATTCTTTAGCACTTTGTGAGAAAGATAATTGAAATGCTTTTCATTATTCATAAATGCTCACTTGATTGTGCCATTAAACGTAAAGTGAAGTTTAGTGACGCGATAAAATATCAGAAATTGATTGTGGTGAGACCGAGGAGAATAAAATGAAACACGTCGCACCGGATGTTTGTAGATGCAATTAGCATTAGTATTTATGTAACTAAACGTGTTTGTGACGAAAATGTAAATAAGCTTTCATTTATTGATCACTGCTCACGTTTCCAAGTTGAGTTCTTACCCGTGAACTTTGCGTATTCTAAGTTAATGACGCTCATCATTATTAGTACATATAACGAACCTAGTAAGAATAAGTTTGCCATTTGTTTGTATAGGATTTAATTACTTGAGTTCAGCTAAAAATGGAGGTTTCTCAGTTTGCCCCAGCAGTGATATTCGTG
>JAHZMY010002348.1:0-13734 GCA_027743915.1 Seira sanloemensis | reverse complement strand
TTGGAGTCAATCAAGACTAGATAGCTAAATATCAGCCACAGAGTAGTAGTAATGCGTTGAGTGGGGCATTTTGCGAAATGTCTCTAAACAAAAGTTTCCATGCAATCAGAAACCTGAAAATGAGATCAATATTATGTTTGCTAAGTGACTCTGCATATTGCTCATTACTCATTAGCCATTACCCGTTATGCAAATATATTGCTCAAATTTTAATTTGATTCCACTTTCAGGAATGATATCCAAAGCAAGCGGCAATTAAAAGTCCATAGTCCATGTCATCATTATAATTTCACAATACCATTATGTACATATGTTGCATCTATAGCTCGTGGGTTTCAGGCTCCCTTCAAAATTTTAATAATATGTCACGCAAAGCTCCACGCTTCCACAAATCAAGGTACTACATACGTACAACATAAATACCTAGTTCAATGCTGCTGGAGTAGGCATGTATGTATGCCTATACTTTTATTATGTACTTTACTTTATATAAAAATGAATATTTTTTTTCATTTTGCCATTTTATGTATGGAGTAAAAAGTCGGGTCGAATTTCATTTCATGCAATATGCCAATATTTTATTCTTCGAGTATATATTCCTTTTTACGTGGGTTGGCTTCATTTTCTCTCGCGTTTCAATTCCATTATCCTTCCATAACTTCCATACACCCATTCCCTTGCCTTTTCCTCCCATACTTTTGTTATTTTCAACTCCATTTTTCTCCACGTATCTTCCCCTCTCAAAAAATGCTTTTCTCCCCTTAAAGCCCAAAAAGTTCCACATCACATTTCCAATTTCTAGTCCAACAACTGCTGACACCATACGCTGTGTCACGTACAGAGAGAGACAACACATTTCAAATATGTCTCTCTTGATAACACATTTGCATTTTACTTCCTGTGTTTTTCGTGAAACACGCACTTTGACTTCACACTAGAAATGATTGACTCGAATTGAAGAAAGATATTTTTTTGGTACATTCCACATCTTGACATTAATTTACCCAACCACTGTTTTTGTTTAAACTCAAGTTATCAGTTTATCAATCAACCAGCATGGAAAGTACAATCACGTCTGCTTATCATCATCGTTTACTTTGTAAGTGTGGCAGAAATTTTTTTGGTTTCGTCATATAACGAGCATCCTGTCATTGACTCATCATCACATTGACACATCTGCCATGAACTTTATAGAGAAAAAATGTGGAGATAGATAGATCAAATTCAAGAAAGACAGAGGATGCGAATTTAGATTTGAGACGAAGAAGAAAACATTTTTTAAACGTGATTTAATGGGAAATGGCAGAGTCACGAGTACGTCTTCGGTATGAATCATACAACAACTACAACTCTCTGTGTTTGTGTTTGTTAAATGTTTACATTCTCTCTAGTAGAACCTCGATTATGATATCCAAGTACGTAGTGAAGAAACTGAAGCAGAGCATGAAGTAAAGGGGAAAATGCACTCACACGATATTTTGTTTCATGATCATATCCAAATATGCCAATATTCCCATTATTTCCTTATGTCTTGTGAGACCACAAATGTAACCCAAAACAAGTTCTACGCTAAAGCTAATTAAAATTCTGCAACAGTTCACCTATTCCACTGACAAGAAGAGGACTAGTTTCCTTATGTAACAGGCACAGAGGAGAAGACAACATGGGGTGAAATAGTTTCTGCACACCTGTGAGGAAATTAAGAGGATTATTATTACAATATACGATGTAGGCAAATAAGTTTCATTTAATACCTATAATACGTAGTCAGTAAAGTTAGAATAGCTGTAAGACACTCTGTTCTGGAGCGTGTTTTCTGGAGGGCGCATGATGTGAAGTCGTGATAATACTACTTTTATTTAATATGTAATCTATACATATATGGATCCAGTTTTGGTTAAAGAATTTTACGTGCAACCAATCGACGAGTTAAATATAGAAAAGAGCGATTCTATAAATATAAATGTCAGAGATGAGGCAGGAGTTTGGCCACCCTGACCATGTGAAATGAATGGAAAGTAGATCAAATGACTTGAGTTTGTAGTCATTGTAGTAGCCCCTCCCCACTGTACCAGTGACCACTACACACATGACGTTTCGTTGGAAATCCTTTGAAACTAGTTAAATCATTTCTGTGATTTAGGCCTTCTTTTTTGTAGTGTGCAACGACTCGCTATTGTTTACTCGCGTGGGCGTAATTAAGATAATGTAATGTGGATGACGGAACAGGAAGACGACGACGACATGAGCATGGAGAATAAGAGTCAAAAGAAACAGCAGTCTCAATCCAGCTCAATGCTTCTTGGAACTCTACGGCTGTTTCTTCCTCCGTCGAATGGAGGCGGGGGTCGTCATCATCAAGGAACAACACCTCCAAGATGCTCTCCTCTTTGGTGCATGATTGTTGTGGTGGTGGCTGTGAGTGTGACAATGGCGAAAGCAGAGATTAGCACCGATGTGGAGTTGGATGAAAAGGCAAAGGCTAATCACCGACTCGATTCTCTCAATATTCTAGTCTACACGATTTTGCTGAGTTTAACTGTCCTAACGATCTGGTCTTTTAAGCATAGAAGAATTCGCTATCTTCATGAAACGGGATTGGCTGTAATATATGGTAATGCTTGAAGAAAGTGGAGATTTCATTTGAAAATGTTGAATATCAATTCAAAGGATCATCATATATATGTACGTCAATTTTTTTTAGGTTTGATTGTGGGGGCCATCATAAGATATGCATCTACTGCTACACCATTGTACCATGTAAATGTAATTCCTCAGAATGGAACTGAAGCGATCAACCAGTCCGTCCCTCCGGATGCGGTGTGGCTGAGGCTGAACAAGACCTACTCGTATGTTTTCAAGGGGGAGGTGAAACAAGAAGAGTCAAAGCTAATAGAACAGAAAGCTACTTTTGATCCTGAGATTTTCTTCAATATTCTACTACCTCCGATTATCTTCAACGCGGGATACAGCTTGAAAAGGGTACTGAAATTTACTGCAAGCTAAGTCTAAATACGGTTAAAACCAGGCATTTTTAACAATCTCATTGCACTTTCTCTTTGGCAATCGTTTTCCTTAGAAATACTTTTTCCGAAACTTGGGAGCCATCTTTACGTACGCCTTCATTGGTACTACGGTGTCAGCCTTGGTTATTGGGGGGATTCTCTTTGGATTTGTTCAGTTGGTTCCATCGGCTGCCCACTTTAGCTTTGTCGATACTCTCTATTTTGGTGCTTTTATTTCAGCCACTGGTGCGTACCCGATAAAAATCATGCATCCTTTTTGTTGGGATTGTAAACGTCAACAATTCATTTAAATATGCGTTACTGCAGATCCTGTCACGGTGCTAGCAGTTTTCAATGACCTTCACGTGGACGTAAACCTGTACGCTCTGGTTTTTGGAGAAAGTGTTTTGAATGACGCGGTGGCTATCGTTTTGGCAAGGTGCTTTTGACAGTTTTTAATCCATGTTCTCCATATGAATACAGTTTGAGGTAATAAATAATTTATTTGTCCACTTTAGCGCAATTCAAAACTTTGGAGAGGAGAAAACAACGGGAAGTGGTTCTCAGCTTTACGCACAATTTGTCATCGCCGCATTTGTAAGAAGATTTGCCTTCGATTTGGCTTATGTATCCAAGTTGAATCATGCTATAAAAGATTTTAATATGTGCAATTTTAGGTTGCAATCATAGTCGGCCGGGCGGCTAACATCTACCCCCTCTCATTTCTTCTGAATCTGGGGAGAAAGCACAAAATTTCTTGGGGATTTCAGCATGTTCTGTTCTTCTCTGGGCTGCGTGGCGCCATTGCATTTGCACTGGCCATAAGAAATACGTTGTCCATCGAACGACAAACCATGCTAACTACAGCGAGTGTGATAGTCATCGTGACCGTGATAATCTGTGGGGGCAGTACCAACCAGCTCCTCAACTGGTTTAACATTCCGTAAGTTACTGTAAACGCACGTGTTAATTTTGTACTTCCTTTCCAAATGCCTTACAGTTCAAAAGAAAGCACAAAATTCCAATAACCTCAAACCTGAATGACTTTTTTTCCTTTAGGGTGGGAGTTGATGACGAAGCAGAGTGCATGCAGCTTCACATGAGAAGTGTAAGTGATCCTTTTGACGATTCAAATAGAGTACAAACTTTTGTAGACAGTTCTAGTAGGACAGGTGCACCGACAGCAGCAGCAACAAATTTTCAAAATACTGCAAATAACAATGGCTGGATTAGAGTGAGTCAGGGAGACGCATCACAGCAGGAGACAGAGTCAGGGGCCATTATTTTGGTATTTAAAATTTTCTTCTATTTTTGGGTTCACTTTTTTTGCCTCGTGTGCTCCAAATATTTTTGACTGGGGATGCTTTTGTAAAAAAAATAATAACTCGATGACAGTGAAAAATGAAAATTCCTGTTTTAGGAATTAATATTAAATTACATGTCTAGTTAAACAAGATTTCCACTCAGTTTTCAAAAAGCTTTTAACACTCAAGAAACATCTAGCCGTTTCTTAAGCTGATGCTGCTGGTGTCGCTTTTTTCGCCATAATATATACTTGACCGTAGAATTTAAACAGATCGAGTTTTACTCGAACATTTTAAATTTGACATTTTTATTCGAACATACTAATCCATATCAATAGGATACATATCAATTTTATATTACCTTAACGGCACCTGCACAGAATGACCTACATTTTATATGTACATTGATTAATCCGAGAGAGAATAGTGGTAGTTATTGTTGCTTCTTTTTTCTATCTCTTTATTCCATATTTGCGGGTCGTCGTCACCTTTGGGCTCGTGTGTGTCCCTTTGATTGAAACTGATTGAATGAATGATTCACAAAAACATGGCCTATAAATTCTCACACATTTGGTTTGCTGTGATTTTAATTACAAATGGAAATGCTCACTTTTATAATCTTTATCACGACTTCACCATCACCGACGAAAAAAATCATCACCAAAAATATTGCTCGCCCATCACACTTCTTCAATCGATCACACCTTCATAATATGAATCATGACCAAGCACTGTTACATTGCCTTAAATTGAAATTGATTGTTGAATGTTTTGAAAAAATATTTAAAAATTAATTTTTGTTTTGAACAAAAATATGATCAGTTGTACACGCCATTGGACGGCAACCCCAAAGTAAGTTCTCAATGAGTTTTGCGTGCTTCATTTGTTACATCTAATTTCATTATTCCCTTATTTAAAACCACTTTCATTTACAAAATAGTATTTATTATGATCCTGTTATTCCCTTTGAAAATCGTCCAAAATTTCATTTCCTGTGCAATCTATTTCATCTTTAACATTGTACTTGTAATACCTACTTAATTAAATTATATAATTGTTAACAATTAGGCATGAGTCTGTGTTATGTTCACACGTATGTTATGAATGAAAAATGACTATTATCTACCTATTCACATTTGCTCAAAAAAGTTTTTGCTTCTGCACTCTTTCTTTGACCTACTTGATATCCTACAAACTTTAAACAATTTCAAATTGCTGTATGTTTCATACATGGCTTGATTTGATTATAACCTGTATGATTTTTTTAAATTTCCTGCTTGTTCAAATCACGCAGTAGTTTTTGCGCATGAGTACGTAGTTAAGAAAAGACAGTAAACCCTTTCTAAAGTTTTTAAGTTTACAAATTTTTTTTTTCATTTCAGGCTGATGGTTCAGGAGCTGACCCGTACGTGGAGGGTGGCGTGCCCACTCAACAGGATAGAGCGTTGATGGCCCGCTGGTGGCACAAGTTTGACCACCGATACATGAAACCCCTTCTAACACACAGCAGACCAACGCTGCTGGAAACACTTCCGGTATTCTTGACCCCCCTGGCTCGTCTCCTCACCACGACGGAGCAGTTGACTCAAGAGCGAGTGGAACCAATCAATACCCTCTCTGGAGAGCCAACCTTTTCCCAGCACTTTGAAGGGAATGATAACATGCGAAGGGTATGAATTAATTATTCTGGCTCGTAATCATGTTGTGTTATTATATAACTAATCTTCAGTCGTGTACATAAAAAGTTGATAGTCGTTTTTTGCCTTTCATGATTAGAGTAGAGAATTATGTGCTTATCAACGTTTATTCGATGGTCCAGAGAATCAATGAGCAGATCTTTCCGACGGACAATTATACAATTATTATTCAAACATGTTTCTCAATTATTTTTTTCTGGCTCTTAACATAAAAATCATTGAGAATGTAGTACTTACTTTTTTTTGGAAAATAATAACGTTGGGCTATTGTACCACTTCAGTATTTTTTGTTCAGTTGACGCCCCATAGAGTTTCGTTATCATTCATATTGGGTTTCTCATTTTAGATACTCTGACCTTATCTATATACTAAGTATTGTCTATGATACGTAAATTGTGTTCCCTTCAGAGCAAACCAAAGCTGAATTTTGCGTACGAGCCGTCTGTTATCTGATTGTCTCTTGTTTACGAAATTATATGATTTGCGGACTTTACATAACAAGGTCAATACAGTTTATTTTGTTCAATTTATTTACATTTTTGTATAACCATGATCTTTTACTTGGATCATTAATTATGGTACTACTAACCGTAGCTTGCTTTTGTATGTGTAGTAATCACTGTGATATGACTAAGTTAATGTAAACTATCTATATACTAACATGTATGAAACAAACTAACTGGTAAGTTTTCGGTTTCGATGTTGAGTCAGCATTTGTTTCAATGGATGTTGTCGCCAAGTTAAATCCTACCGCATCATCACTGGATATGATGATGTTTTAACGATAATATTTTTTTCATCCATGTAATGTGATGTTTAAAGGCATGAGCGCTTGCTTGTGGTCAATTTGTGATTTTGCCATGTTAAAAGCTCAGAAACTATTATGGTTTTGCTCTGCAACATATTATAAAGTTTGTCTTTGCACTTGTGTAAGAGCCTACAAAACTAACGAAAGAACTGAATGACAATCGCTAATATGCTACAATCTAATACGTACAAGTTCACCGGGCTTCAAATGGTCAAAATCATAACTGTTTGCAGTTAGTGCAACTTTAACACTTTGCTTCAGTTGAAGAACGTATTTAGGCCTTGTATTTGAAAAAGCTTTTTCGAGATAGACTTCATTTAAGTCGATATGATTTTGTACAGGAATTGATTGGAACTAAAATTCTGATACCAGGGGTTGATGGAGATTCCATTTGAAACGTAGAAAAAAGAAGATTCTACCTATTAATAACTTGGTGCCAACTCATCCTTTTTGTTTAAACCGAACGCGAAAGAGACCTCCAATTTAGTTCCTCATTCAAAGTATTGTTTGCGAATTTATTTAATGTCCACTTGGCTTGAATTGCGATATCAAACAAGTTTTTACATTTAACTTTAAAAGTAATTGATGCATCAAATCTTTGTATCATTTCTCCTCCTAAAATCCTTTGAGACTTGAAATGTACTAGTCGCTAAAATATAAAGAATATATATATACATGCATAAATATATTTCATTCATAACTGTACCTTTAGATTTTAGGAGAGTTGGAGAAAGCATTCAATGTGTTTTACTGTAATACTATAATTAATGAATAGTATAGATACATGAATTAATATAGGGATTTATGTCATTTTTGTGATTTCGTAGATTTTTAATTCTGATCTGTGCTAGAAGAAAATACTTAATTAACGGTGTTTGTTCATGTTTACGATAATAGCTTATTACATGTTAATATAACATATTTGTGTGTGTAGGTATCGTGTGATTTTGCTTAGTTCCGTGTCTCGATTGTAAATTAGATTTCGACAAGAAATAATGGTTCCTAGTCTCTTTCTTGCTTCAGCTAATTGATCCAATTACTATTTTAGATGTAGTTCAAAAATGTTTTGAATTCTCCTCCTGAAATTAGATAATTTCGTTAACATTCAGCAGATTTGAATTGAATAAGTTCACTAATGTCGAAACGTTTCCGTTATCAAGAAGCATTATTTAACTGTGAGATTAAAGACGCAATCTTATCAAGCTGGAAAGTTATAATATAATTGGATATGTCAAAATCTGTACTAATTAACTTTTATTGAAAAATAACTTTTATTAAATAGTTAAATGTCATATTGACCATGTCAATATCTTGAATGTGACAGAATGTCTTAAAACGTGGTATTGAATGAATGCAAAGTTTATTTACTTGTTATCAATTATCAGTAATACCAAAAATTAATTACAATTATTATTAAACTGCTGTGTTTCTATTATTACATATTTCACTTGAATTGATATTTATGATTGGTGAAAATAAATGTTTATCATGCAAAGCCAAAATATTTTAAAATGTTTTATTTCAAACTGTTTCTTGTGACACACTACGTAATCATGCAACGTCATTTGTACACATTTCTTGTCATTTCAAACTGGCAAATTTAAAAAACGCACGTACTCGCTAAAATTTGAGTCCTTAGTTAAAATGTTTCGGTAAAAATTAAGTTAATGTGGATGAACATGACATTTTATGGCTACGACATACAATATCATTTACTCACTTCACGTAAAATGCACTTTTGTTTTTTGGCAATTATTTTTTGGAGTAATTATATTATCTCATCTACTATTGAATATGTATTGTAAGAATACCTCCTATCTAAGAATACTAAAACCGAGGGGCGATACTATCCCTAAAGTTAAAATATTATATGGTACATGCAACATGGAAATTATAACTTGTACTATAAACCTCAAACACATATTTTTAAGCGCAATAATCTCGACAAAAATGCTGCAGTTACAACATATAATTTAAACCATTTATCAACCGTTTAAAATTGAATTCCATCCTTTAAAATGCTTTCATTACTAAAAATATACATATCACAAAACCAGTCAAGTCAAATCGACAAAATCATTCTTCGAAACAAGTAATAATATTTAAGTGAAAGAAGGTACATTTTTACAAGAACTGACGTTTACGACAGGCTCCTACAAGCATTATTTGTGATAAGTTCTAGTAAAATGCTCGAAATTTAAATCAACTAGATTAGTCCGAGGACACCATGAGAGAACATTTAAAAGCTGTGAACAATGCAATTCATTTTCTTATGTTTCATATTTAAAAACGGTAAAAATGGACACACTGTCACTGTAGACAAAAGTTTTGGTATTTGCAGACTTTGTATAAAAGGCATTTTGAAAATTATTTCAACGATTTGAGCAGCCGATTCAGATTTAAAGTTCAGAATTGGTCACCTTTCTGCCATTATAGTCAATGTTCAGTCTTGTAAACAAATTGAATTGTTTCAAAGTAGCTACATAGCTGCAAATATTTTAACAAATCATAAAAATGTTCATGTTCAAAAGCTCAATAAGTTTCAAAAAGTAAAAGTTGCCAAGAAGTTTGTCCTTATGTTTATAAAATTGTAGTAAAAAGCAGTTGTTCACGGTGAGCCATATCAAAGAAGGATTTTTGTTCCATTCATCTCTAATTCTAATCCCCTTGTTTGGGACCTTCTTTGCCTGGAAGGCTGTAAAACTCTTTATGCTGCACAGACTTTCTCACCCTGCTCAACGTCCCCGCCCCACCACTCTCTTGACTGTTTCGACTTGGCGACCTGTCAATTAGTCCGTTATTGGTGTTTGTGTTTGGCTCCTCCGAAGTGGCTGTTGAATTCTCATTGACTCTATCCTCATTCTCCATTGCAACCATGAGCTCGGCCTTGTTCAAGTAGGTTCCGTGATTAAGATGCTTATTGTTTTGCTGCTTTGGCTTCGGGGGGATTGGGGGTGGAGTGCTGGGCTGCTTCTTTGAGGGACTTTCAGGCTGCTCCCCAGCAACCCCTGAGGCTAACGATGTAGTACTTGGAGTCTTTGACCCAATTCCCTCTCCGATACCTGGTGGTAGCTGACCCTTTCTGGGTAGAATTGGAGGGGGCGAAGTGGCCCCTCCCCCTGACCCTGTTGGCTTAGGAGGAGGTTTTGGAGGTGGTGCCGGGGACGAGTGAGAATTGTTCTGGTCTCCAATTTCTCGCAGGCGACTAGGCGGCATCACAATGTACTCGTTGGAGTTGTTGGTGCCATTGTTTCCCGAAGTCGAGTCGGTCGAGTGGATTCGCTTTTTCAATCGACTTGGGATACAGGGTGGTTTCGAACTGTCCTCATTGGGCTGACTGTACACATCGTCGTACTCATCTTCGCCCATGTAGTGAGGTCGAAGTTGGCCGTAGTCGTTGCTGCAGAGAGAGGAACGGTTTGAGACGCTCTTACTTCCATTGTCTAGTTTGCATATTCCATTCGCCTTTGGCACCGGCGGCAAGGGGCTGTTTACAATGCTCTTACTGCCAACTCTCCTGAATGAGTCTCGAATCATTACAAGATTGTTGCCACTTTCAGACCGTCGCAGCGGATTACTCTGCATCTGGTTCTGTTGCGACGCTTGAAGTTGTGCAAAGAAGGATGCCATGTCACTCTCTGTCTTTTGCACTTGCTTCTTCATATCGGCATGGCACTCGAGAAGCCTCTTGTGCAGCGGCTGAACTCCAGGAGGAACCAACTTGCCATGGATATCCAGACCTTGTTGAAGAATCGCAACTTGTTCCGTCAGAAGTGCTACTAGGCGGCCAACAAACATGTGTCCCTGCTCGTTTGAATTCTTGAGATACTCTTCGTTGAAGAAGGCATCGGTGTATTTGGGAATTCCCCCACTCACGGCTGCATCCAGCATCCCTTGCAACTTCATGCTGAGGGGGTTAATGCTTCTAATCTCCTGTGACTCGTCGTTCTTCGTGTAAGTCTGAATCAAACTTTGAAGCTGACTGTTGGCCTCTTCCATTTTCTCGCATGCAAATTCAATGGGGCTCAGTTCCTCCACTTCTTTTTGGATTATCTCCAGCCAACGGAGAATACTTGGAAGTTCTGAATCAGTTTTCATCGACATCCGCTCTATCCACATGTACTTGAATTCATTCTTCTCATCTGCCGGCGGCGGACTAGAATCTTGTGCAGTGAGCTTTTGAATTCTCCGGTCAAACTGGAAATTGGAAACGTCATTGACCCTGTAAAAGGTTTTAATTTTCTCTGGCGCTGTGCCCAATGACATGCTCTTTTTCCCTGTTGGGATGGGCTTCACGCTACAAATCTGAATGAATTGCCGGTTACTTTGTAGCAGATTTTCATCTGGGGGATTATTCTTTTGGAGTAGTTCTGCCTTTGGCCATTCAGCGACGATGCGACTAATGAACGTGCCCAACCTCTCGTACTCCAGACCTCTGTATATAAACTCCTTGTTCCTCACGAACGGCGGAAAACTTTTTCCAAAGAACGCTACTCGGAAATACTCTGGCTCGGGGCGATGCTGGACTAGAATGTTGTCGTTAGAAGGAGGCTTGCATCTGCAAGATTTTGCTCAGTTTGGTGTAGTCGTAGCGTCTTTCGTACTCGTTGGCCAATTCCTTGCAAAGTTTAATCCCCTTCTCCCACATTTTTCCTTGATCAAAGTAGGCCAGCACTTGGAGATAAATGTACTCTTTTCGCTCAGCCTCTCTCTGACGGGAGTATTGGACACCGTCCCAGCTTTCACAGAGGACATTTTCCCAGTCCCAGTGGAGATGGTCTCCGTGGAGCAGGAGGGTGAAGCCAGCTTCAGTGTAGTTTTGAGTAGAGACATGAAGATCGTGAAGTTTGTAGACGTAGCGGAAGTACTGATCTGTCCTTTGTTCCTCTTTGTAGTACTTGAGAAGATTGACTGTACACTGCATCAGCTTATCTCGGTTTTCATCCAGACTTCCCAAGTTTTGGATATGCCTGTAAAACCCAATTCAATAAATTATGATGTCAATCATTTATTATTGATACTGATATAAATAAATACATACATATATATAAAAATGTGTACCTGTAATCGAGGAGGAGTTGAAGTAAATGGGATAATGACTCTACAGCTTTGGCACACATTGAGCTCCAAACATTATCCACTTTTGACTCCCCACTTGCGGTATTTTCTGATTGTAATCTGAGCAAATGAATCTCTTTAAATTGCACTCGGTAGTCTTCCTCTGCACCATATTGCCTTCCCATGTCCGGTGAGTTTATTGTTGAATCCAACTTGTCAATCAGTTCCGTCTCTGTCTCTTTGAAATTTCCATTGAGTCGGTACTCAGCTTTCATCATGTCATAAAAGAAGACGCTCAGCGTTTGCGACCTCAACCTCTCTTGGGGTATCATGGTCACCTCCAGAAATGGTCCGATCAAAGCTGGGATAAAATGTCGTTTCTCAGAGTCACTTAACTGGCCCCACATGTGCAGCATCTGCTGGCCCATTTCCAACCTCATGTCTCCATACTTTTCAAGGATCACTTCTCTCTTTGTTCTGCGAAACGTTTCAAGCTGGAGGCAAGGCTGGGAAATGAAGATGACTGCCAAGTTGAAATAGTGGGTCCAAAGCTGCACATCAAACATGTTCAGAAAGTAGGTGACCAGCGGTTGGCAAATCTGCTGGAGGGTGATGAGCATGACATGATTTGTCAACAACTTCATTATGGCCCAATCGCTTGGAAACACATCTTGCTTGATGAGGTCTCTGAATAGGAGGAATATCCGTAAGAGAAGGTCTCTCAACGGCTTTCGCTCATGGAACTCGTCCCACAATCTATTATAATGGAAGCTGTCCATTTGTTCCAGGAGACCGACTAAACACGTCACCAGATTTCCAACGACGCTGGAAGTTCTCTCCAGCACCAACACTGCCTGTACAAGCATTTCTAGTGTCGTGGTACACACAACTTCCACGTCCGCATGTGCCTCTCGCGCATCATCCTTGTTCCTACCCCGGATTCCTTGGAGGTAAATTAAAATGTCGTTGAGCACTTCTGTGCATAGTTTCAGCTCCTCCCGATGTTGGAGGTGATGCCTGATATGTTTGCAGATGACAGGGAGGAGTCGTGTGCGACAGAGGGAATTTTTGAACAGCGAGCACTTGACCACCTTGTGAATAGCCTGGAGCTTTGCAGGACTCAACGGATTGCCTGCGGTGTCCTGAAGTGGGATCGAGTCAAATATTTCGCAAATGAGGTCGCAAACATCTGACAAGCCAATTACTTTTAGGAGCTCTTCATACATCATATGCAAATTCTGTAGAAGAACGGATTGAGTTCCAACAACACTCGCATTTGCATCCTGCATTCCAAATACCTTGCAAAAGGCTCCCACCAGCGTCTTTACGTCACGCCGGAAACTATCCTCCAAATGACCCCCAGTCGCCCGAGCAAATAATCCTTGTGACTGGACTATGAATTTGAAAATGTATTCCAAAGAAAAGTAGCAGTTTTTAATGGTCTCATTGATTTCATCTGTGACGCCCTCCTGCTGAAGGAATACATTGGTGTAGTGCTTCAGGCTTTGGAGGAGTCCTTTGTAGACTAGAGCCGCGGAGAAATGTTCTTCGCAGTACGTATTTAGGACTGGTCTGTAGGCCGCGTAATGAGGCTGTCTCAGCAACTGGAAAATGTTCACGAGCAACGTGAATACGTCTCCAGAGTTTTCTGTCGAGTTTCCTTCTTCATCGGAAAAGACGGAAAACATTTCTTCCAACACATCCGGAAGGAACTTTCGAACAATTTCATCCGTCGCCTCAACGCTCTGTATGAGGTTCTGCAGGCTCGGCCGTAAGTTTGAAGTTTGCTTCCATTTGAGCAAGTTGACAAGATCCATGTTTTGTGTAAACTTTGTAGAGATTATCAAGGAATTTATTGTCAC
>JAHZMY010002347.1:0-10461 GCA_027743915.1 Seira sanloemensis | reverse complement strand
CGACAACTCGCCTTTCGTACAGGCGAGTTTTCGTACAGGCGAGTTATCGCAGGCGAGTTATCGTACGGGCGAGTTTTCGTACTGGCGAGTTTTCGCAGGCGAGTTTTCGCAGGCGAGTTTTCGCAGGCGAGTTGTCGTAGGGCGAGTTTTCGCGGAATCATATTTACGATGTCAGGGTTGTACCAGTTTCAATAATATCAGAAATGGAAATTCTTCCTTCGTTGCAGGTTTTCGTACGACAGAAAATAAAACAAAAACGTCCTCATTCTCGGATTTCAAGGTATCTTAGGAATGTGCAAATTACCTCAAACAAAAAGCTATTCAAATTTCGACCTACACATTCCTTGCGCCCACTCGGAACTACCGTTTCCCTAAATTTAAAAAATATATTTGAAACAGGAAAGCTAATATTACGTCCTATGATGTTAAATAGAACGCCATGTGGAGGGTATGACATTTAAGCGATCGCTAGACGCATATTGGTACAATAGCCAACTTTGATGAGTTTGTCCATCACCAGCTAAATAGTCAGCGGCAATCGAAATAAAACCAATCTTGGGTGTTGTTTGAGCTGTACGCAGAACACAGAATATGACATTTGGGAGTGCTCTCAGTACTTAGTTATATTATTTGTAAAATTTTCATTGCTACACATACAAAGTATTCCTCAAACGACGTCAATCTTAGGCGAACCTTGCAATTTCTCCTAGCATCTCATTTATTACATATTACACACATCCGTGAAGTTGAGAGCAGATACATAGCAGTACTTCATCACTTCCTTTACGGTTTCCAATCAAGATGATGGATTTGAGAAATGGTGGCGCATAAAAAATATTTTCAAAAATATTAGCACGACAACTTGTAGCATTCCCAGATGGTTTACATAGCTTAATCCCTGAATCTCTGTTTAGCAGAGCATCGTCTTCCTCTGAAGATGTTTTCTATTTTCAAGATCATAATGCCGAGTTGCGCTTCCACCAAAACTCCCGGTACACAAACTCCACAAACAAACTCGAAAACTCGCTGTACGAAAACACCCAACTGCGAAAACTCCCAGTACTATTACTCCCAACTGGAAAACTCCCATTATAAATACTACTCCCAAGTACGAATACTCCAGGTACTAATACTTCCAGTACGAATATTCCTACCACAAAACTCCTGACCTGAAAATTTTGAAATACATATACTTCATGTGACTTCGTTAAAGAGCGGACTTTGAGCAGAACGTAATTACCTGAATTACGCTTTACAGACATATGACTATTGTATTTATAATTGTTTCATTTCAAACCAAATATTGAAGATTTTTATAACGTTAAATTTCCGTTCAGAATTATGTCTAACAACAGGGTTTTCAACAAAATAATAGCTTATGGGATGTAAATATTACCTTAAAGACTTTATCATTTTAAATTACAAAGTCACAGGAAATTTGCTTCCATATAATTAGTTGGGTGTATTTGTACCGGGAGTTTTCGGACCGGGAGGTTTCCTGATACCTAAATTTGCATATGTACATATTTGGAATGTCCATTTTCATCCTATGTCATGCAGAGAGCATAGGTCTTTGGCAAAAGTGTGTAAGCAAAATGTGCGTTATTTGGATTGAGGACAGTGATTTACCAAAAAATTTGTAATAATGTGAAATAAGATATTCAAAAGCGCGCCAGTAAAATATTCAAAAGTGTTTAGAATTTATTTATATTCATGAAGAAAAAATTCGCAATTTAAATGCGTTTGCTTCCACATATGTATGGATCCAATCTGGTATGTTTGTTTTATGTTATTGTGTTATGTATTAAGTTTTTGAAAGTTTTGTTCATACGTAAAAGTATCTTAAATGCCTTTATTTACTCTATATTTATAATGGGTCGCACTTAAACTAAGAGTGTATTTTTATTTCCCCAAACATGCGCCAATAAGATTTACCACTTTGCAATTCACTTCAATTCGTTACAGATTTCCAGTGGCTAGAGTATAGACGTTTCGAAATTTAAATTGAATCTATGATACACAAATGGTTGTATATGAATAGGCTTTTCCTGAATGCAAGGAAAACTGAGTACACGATTTGCGGAAGGAATGTGGAAAATATCATTGCAGATGGCACATTGAAAATAGGAGGCTCTGAGGTAAGTATCTAAACTGAAAATATTAGGACTGTAGGTTGATAGTAGGTTAGTATGGGACGACCAATTCAATCACGTTACAAAAAAGACATGGAATGTTCTAACAAAATTTAAATATGTAAAAGAGCGTATTTCGTATGAAGAAACAATCACGATTTTAAGGGCATGTACATATCTTTCCTATTATCGAGTACGCATCTATTGTTTGGTTTATGGGTCCATTATCGCGTCAGAAAAGAATTGACATGCTATACAAAAGTGCAGAAAGATATATGTCGTGTAAAAATATATCTGAATCGGTAACACCCTTGCTAATAGAAGAATGTAAATGGTTAAGTGCTAAATACCGACATATGTATGAATGCTTGTCATTATGTATATACATAAACACGGAGAATTGTCCTGAATCGTTTTCGAACGTATTGAATGATATTGATGAGTGTGTGCGAACAACAAGGAACAGAGTAAATGTGTATTCATAGGAATATGTAAGTGCAAAAGCGGAGAAGTTCTCTTTCAATGTTAATGCAAAGCAGATTTGGATAAATGCTCCAGAGAATGTTAAATTGCTAACACAAAAAAGGCTAAACAAGCAGCGTATATGTTTTGTTCACAAGTTCAAGAAAGCAATTTATTGTCTCCTGATGATGAAATGAATATTTGTAATTTTTCATGTATTGACCATGTTGTTGAAACCTGTTGACTGTGACTACCTTTTATGTATTGTAAACAATTAACTGTTATTTTACTGTATATTTTTAACCTGAGGATGAGCTTATCTGCGAATGTAGGGCTCCTCTTGACTTGAATAAATTAAATTAAATTAAATGGTTTAAAGACCACAGATTTAGCCCCTTGAGGACCAAAGATCTATAATATGAACAGGCTGATAATACTGAAACTCAGCCAACTATTTATATCAATCCAAGTGCTGGAGTGGTATTTTGGTTCTAACTTTATTTTGTGTAAAATGTCTTCTTTCATATACTCAAGTTTCGTCTGTCCTTCAATCAACCAAGAACCACAAACAAGGTTCAGAACATAGTCGGTCATGGAAAACAACGGTTAGGAAATAATGGGGAGTCCAATATGAGAAATGCAGAGTTTGGTTATAAATGACAACCACGATGGAAGGATGGCAACCTCTTTACAATGTAAATTGTATTTTTCCTTTAACATACAACTATCTGATATCAAGCCTTTACATATGTACCTTGAAAATGCTGAGAACTAGTTTTAACAGATTGAAAACTTATTTTGTTTAATTTAAAAAAAAGTATTTAATAACCATTCGCGGTAGAAAATGTGTCTCTAAAGTTGGCCCTTTATTATGGTCGTTTTCCATAATTTACTTAATAAATTAGCCACTATTCATCATATCACATGATTTGTTTGCAATCAAACATTTTGTGAGTTCTCGCACTTAGCTGAGCACATCCGCAATATTAACCATGAACTATTTGGGTATTTATAGAAAAAACTTTGACCGGATTTGATATAACGACTGTTTAACCTTTGCTTTGCTTATTTTTTTGCTGCTACGTGTCATTCACGATCTTATCTATTACGAAAAGAGAAGGATAAAAAACACTAGATGACGAAATGGAGCTTGTGCCGACTAGAAACTTATACTCAGATAATTGGCTGGACTTGGACAACTCTAATGACTTCAACTGCTCTTGGTTTCTGTCGAGAATACAATTACCTGTCGTAAATCGCCCACAAAATAAATGTAATATTAAACTGCAAGGTAGAATATCTTTCAATTCCTGGTTAATTATTTAATATCCAAATAATTTATTAACTTCAGCCGAAATTAATCTCCAAGCAATAATTAAATCGAATGAATAATTTAATCTTAACTTGCTCGTCTCCGATTCTGAACAAGAACTCTATAAAAAACAATGTAGAGAATATGAGTTCTCACGCTCCTACTGAAACGTATAGCTAAGGCCATGTTCTTTTGCATTTCAAAGTTGCATTTGAATTAACTGAGAAAAATCACTGAGTAATGTCTACAAACATACATCGATATTACATTACTCTCTACTTAGAAATTAGATAACTATTTAGGCAAGTTTAACTGGCTCACCCTAGGTTTAACTGCCCCACCCAATGGTTAAACTGCCCCATCCAATGCCTAAATCTACTACAAATATACATAAAACTATAGGATACAAGTATTTCCGACAGTTTCCGTCTAATCTTAGAAAATATAGAGCGGCATGTAACGTAGCCACGAATTTCTCTCCAAAATATTTTTGCTGCAAGTCCATGCACCACCGCAAAAAGAATCAGTACCGGCGCAAGTTTATCAATCGTGATTTGATCATTTTGAATCACAAGCCTCTCCGTGTGCTTGTCAGGTGTTGTGTAGTTGAATCTTACGTTGTAACCAAACTCCATAACTTCATCGGTATGTTGGATCAGGCCACTTTCTCGAATGTACTGAATCGTCCTCCCAAGCCAGTATCTGTTCATTGTGTAAAAACACCAGAAATTGGGCCGGAAGTTTACCATACCTGAAATTTTATGACATTTATTTCCACGTGCGTTGTCTCCAAAAATTATTTGTATTGTATCGTCCATTACTTGTGGGAAGTCCCGATAGTCGGAGTCGACAAGCATCGCGTATTTCCCTACCAAGTAGTTTGCGAAAATCGACAAGTTTCCATAGCGCATTTCTAAAACTTTAAAACTTGTATTAATCATATGCTCCATACGCTTATTTTTAAAATAAGTTGAGTATGCCATTTGTGGCGTCCCAATGCTGCTCTTAGAGAACCAAAGCACTTTGTAGTCGGCCTCCAACATTTCCTTCAAACTTTGAAAGATCTTAGGCTGAGTCGGGGCGACCACTAGACTTGTGATCCCGTTTCCATAGAGATTGCTCATGAAGAAGGCAATGAAGTGTGAGAAAAATAAAAAGGCCACGTATTTACGAACTTGCCTCATTTGACTGTCGTCCGCCTTTGTCAAGAGAACCGATATTTGATGGAACGCGACATTTACTATCTTTGCCATGGGTGAGGGTCCATCGTGACTATTAAAAAGAATCAAGAATGTAGCTACTTGTGAGATTATAATACAGAGCCAGCAATTTGCTGCAAATGGCTCCAACCAAAGCGATACAAAGTTTGTGTTCTTGTGATCCCCCTCCGCTGGCTTCTTGCAATAAGTTGGATATCGAAACATAAACTTCTGAAATCGGAGCGTGATTGTTGGCGTCCTTGCGTTAGAATTTTTGAACCTCGAAATTACAAACTGATTTGACGATATTTTTTGACGTTCCTCTTTTTTGCAGTACATTTCAATGGACAAGTTGTGAGCCTGCTTTAGATAAATGACCACCATCATATCTGAGTTGCACATGTAAACATCTCTTGGCTTCTCTCGCAACATTGTGGCGCAAATGAATCTGTTTTTATTGTATTTCCTAATGAACAACACGAGCCTTATAAAAACTAGAGCTTGGATTAGCACGCCCCCGTTGCTCCATGTCATGAGTTTGTGAAGCTGCAATGGATTTGAGAGGAGCTGAAGCGAATATCCCAAATTTGGAAAAGTGTTCATTTGCAATTCACCAAAGCCGTCCAATATTGCAAATATTTTGATGGCTGGGCGTATGCGTAATTCTTGAGATAGTATGTTATGCGAGGAAACACTCTCTCGACTTTCAGCACAGAAGACAAGAATGTTGGTTGGGTAGTTTGTAAAGTTTTTCATATATTTAGTTACCGTTATGGTGCTAAGGTTACTCCAAGGGCAGATAAAGATGTTCGTCATGGTACGAAAACGGCTGAAAAAAGCTGGCATAGACTTGATTCGATAGCTGTAGTCAAGGTTTAGTGCCAGCTTTGTAAAATCAATATTAAAACTGTAACCGCTGTAGTTTACGTAGAAGTGAAATATGAAAAGAAAGTTATCCTTTGTGATAAGTTTCTTTTGAAGCGCCTTTAAGGCAAGAGAGGAGGTGTCACCCCAGCCGGTTTTCAGGGACGTAGTGTTGGAAAATGTAGCGTATAATTGAATTGATAACAATAGAAACTTTGTTGGAACCATTCTGTTTCTTTTTGTTGGTGTGTTTGAGCTTTCAAATTATGTGGAAACTAGAGTCAATTAATCAAAAAAATGTGAGTTAGGCCTATGCACAACAAAGAATCTAATGAAGACGTCCTCGTCCTAAGCTTTTAATTATCAGCTGCCAGCAGTGTATAAATTGACCTTAAATAAATAGCCATTCAGCATTGACCAATTTTTTGACCGCAACTATAAGAGGATTCCGATTCAGATTATCACGAAGAGTTTTTAAAAAATATTTAAAACCGGGAAATATTATCAAAGTAATATTGCTATGTGACGAAGTGTTTACAAATTAGCTTCGCTGAACAGTAGTTTCTCCATTAGATGTGCAATTCTTAAAATAGCCCTGAACTCAAATATTTTATCGCTAGTAGATTCACAAAGAGCTTTGAAATAGAGAAAGCATCCAATTCTGAACTAACTTAAAGAACAACCTCCGTAAGTAAGTAAGTAGACACGAAAAATTCAAATTGCTCTTTGAAAAACCCTGAGCAGTAACTTTGAAGTTCTTGCTAGTTTGGCTGAGAAGCGCAATACGAATTTGCAATTCTTTCGAAAATTCAATGCTTTTTCTCCAACTATGTATCTATCAGCTCGACAATCGATCGGCAATCGTGTCTGAAAAATTATCGTTAAACCAAACTCACTCTGAAACTCTAGTTGAACTCCTGTAACACCCCATATAGCAAAAATCGCTATGATCGCTGCAAACTCGTCATTAAAATTCGTTATAAAATAGTAACGAGTTCAGCATGAATCGGTAGCAAGTCGACGTCGAATCTACCACTAAATGTCAGTAGATTCTACGTCGATTGGTCAAAAATTTATGTTGATAACGTAACGATGCGGGGAAAAAATTATCAATCCTCTAATGAAGATTATAGCAAGTCATAAACATCCTTTAGTTTAACATGTATGTAATCACATTATATTAATTTAAAGAGCGATGGGAATGAGAAAATTGTATAGCTTCTTCGTGACAATATCCTGCGTTGACCTCTCCGAATTCATGCTTTTACTTTAAAATGTAAGAGCACCTGATCAAATTGGGATGTTTTTGCATTTGCAAGTGTATTAAGAAATGAGTTGTGCAAGGACAATAAATGTTAATTTTAATTGGAGACAGATACAAGTTATTTTGGTTTTGATATCCAACGGCAAGAAAGTCGTATTTACAAAGTATTAACTAAGACTTCCTGGCGACCTCGCCCAAGACCCGCGCAGATGTCGCTATGACGAGTCTCTTGTCTAGACCTCGCTTCTACGTCATCGTTACAGTATCGCCATAACGATTTTAAGCCGATTTTAAGCCGATTTAGGATAGAAATAGTTCAATGTTCGAGCTAAATTCGTATAACGATGTAACGACGAAAAGTCTCACAGAATTCGTTAAGCGATACATAGGGAAATGCTGAGTGGGACTTTGTACTTTAACTTGTGTTATGGCTATATACGTGCGTATACATATCTATGATACGGCTTGGTTGAAAAAATTCTATCGACGTCAAATATTCATACACTGAAATTAATTGAAACACTTAAATATTCATACGCTACGATTTTCTGTCTACTTTAGCTAAGGTATTATAGGAAAAAATTGTTAGCATCGCACCGTATCTAACCAAGAAAATTCTTGTTCGTGTAATAACAGTTGGGGATAAGTTGGTATCTAAGGTGTTCTAGACACGCTTATGTCCATGCATAAATGTAGGTATTATGGCCAATGTAATTAAAAAATTCTGAGACTTGACCACGCGTCATTTTCTACATCCCGGAGTGTCGCCCAAAAATTTTGATCAATAGAAATATAAGGATTTTATAAGATTACACTTCGTCGGCATGTACACTGTTAAAAATCATATTTTCGGAAGCAGATGATGGTACTTACTTCGTTCTACCTTCAAATAGAACTTTTTCAAACTTTTATCACGTTCAAATGTTCAAGTCTCAGAATTTTTTATTTTTACTGCATTGGTACTATTACCTCTAATTAAGCTTCAAAAGCTTGCCAGAAACGTTGATATAACAATTAGGCTTAGTTTTAGACTAAACGAAGTTAAATTAATTGAATATGTATATTGGCCAAAACTTATAAAAGAGGTTTTCCTATTTCATACACGATACTGCAGTCAAATGAAGATTGGGGCTGCTCGGTACTACAGTAGATACAAAATGTAAATATTCATCTAGGATTTTACAGGAATTTACGAATAATTGTTAGATTGATTTGAAATTTCAACCCAATGTAGTTTTTTAATTACCAAAAAGTGCATTTTGCATGTTACCGCTTCCCTCAAAATGCTGACGTAATACGTACTTCGTATTGACGAAGAAATGTCAATGAACTTTATCATTTTTGCTCTGGCAATTTCACCTTCGCTCCTCCTCCGCTCATCTCGTGATGACAACAACCATTCGGCCAACCAAACAAACGACGCGGCTGTCACGACAATGGCTTTTGCAAACCGTATGTATAATATTTCCTGAAAACAGAACATTTTTTTATTCGTGAATGACAAAATGTATCACAATTTGTTATGTGGCTAGTAGCAGATTCCCAATGAAAAAGTTTAATGGTGCAGAAAATCAGCGCATGACTTTGGAATCCATTTGAATGATTGTTCATATTATTTGATCATTTCCGATAACATCCATTTTTTCAGATATATAGTTCTTTGTGACGATGACCTAATTTTGACAAAAATCTTTCAATACATTTTTCATTCTTTCATACGAGGGACAGTTCTTGAAAGGCATCCAATACAAAAAAAGTTTTGTTGGTTGTGAACAAAAGCAAACGAATTCTGTAACAGAAATATCGACCGCTAATATGGAAAAATGACCACATGATATTTTTCTTATCATAGATGGGCCCACACACATGTGGTAAATGTGATAGGAGTTTTGTGCTTGGTCAATAATTTTTTGGAGCAAGTGTGTGGTTGGGGTTTTAAGGCTCATTTGTGGTGGGAGTGTGGTGTTTTAATTTTGTTCGTGTCCATCTTTTGTGTGGCGTTGGGTAGGTCAAGAAAATTTTGATTTTACTTTTAGAGGATTTTTTCTGAAATCAACCAAATTTGCCTATTTTACGCAAAATTTATTCAAACATTCCAAACAAAGTTTTCCAATAATTCCGTGATGGCAAATGCCGTAGGACTTTGTGATGTATGCATCTATTTATCCACGAACATTGTGAATGGAATATATGTGAGGTTAAAATTGTCTGCAAAGAAATAAAAAAAACTTTTTCAACATTTCCTGGATTTATTTTAACCACCAAAACTTAGTGAATTAAAAGTTTTTTAAAAATAAATAGGTATTAGTCTCTCCCAAGATACCAAACAACTTCCGTAACACCACATGTAGTTACTTTAAAAACAGGTTAGCTAAATAAAGTATAACATCTGATGTTTTAAACATTTCATCCTAAAATTGGCTGAAATATGTTAATGTGTACGGAAATAGCCTTATTCTCATGATATATTTGCATGTTCATGCTGTAACATTTGGTTTCGAAATTGCGTGGTCAAGTGTAATATTGGCTGGTGTGCGGGTCAGACTAAGAAATTATATGAGTGTGGTTTTAGGGGTGGTACGAGCTTTCTTCACATCCATTTGTGTTTTGGGTGTGTGCGTGGTTCGTCAAATGCCGATGTATCGTTTCACTGGGATTTGTCGTGGATCAAATAGCGTTTTTGCAGAAGTGGAAACCACAGAGCAAAGTTTTTAAATGAGCGGATGAATCAAATCATATTCTCTCCATTTGGGTAACAATTCAAGCAAAGTTTCCGGTCGCGTCAAAAAATTTAAAGCATTGATAATAGTAATGACAAATTTCATGCGGGGAATTACACGTTGATTTTGTATGTAATTGGGGTTGTCCTCACTTTTGCCCCGCGCCAAGTTAGCTTCCTTGGCCCCTGAATGGGGTGAAAGGAGACGGAAGAAAAAAAAACGTTTTACCAAAAACAGACATGGAAAGAATGGTGACAGAAAGTGGAACCAAAGGAAACTTGAAATACGTGGGTGCCCTTATATACAATTTAAGTGATACTAGAGATAATTAAAATAGCGCAAATTGTAACTAAAAAATTAATGTCGAAAAAAGTGACTCCAAACAAATTGTTTAAATTCCATTTGTAACGTACTCAAAGTTTTTGAACTCTACATCATATGTTAAAGAAATGCGAGAATACAAAATCTGTAAGCGTTTCGAATCACCCGAAGGTCGAATTCTCCGTTT
>JAHZMY010002346.1:0-12715 GCA_027743915.1 Seira sanloemensis | reverse complement strand
TGATCTGGGGGAGATTAGATGCCCCAACCTTAATGACAAAGGCATCCTGAGTGGAATAATTCTATGCATTAAAATTTTTTAAAAGTTTGGACACTTTCCCCGGTAAAATTGTTGTTTTTGAATTTCATTGCAAACAACCGTAGTTGGTAAATTTTCTAGTACTAATTTGCAATTAACGCTTTAATTAGTAGTCATGGTGCATTAAAACTTTCTCAAGCGTGAAATTTGTCCCGAGCATATGAAAGTTTTTATTTTGAATTGAGCACCCGATTATTTGACACAGTGTCATTATAGGAATTTGGACACATCTTTCATACACAAATCTAGGTAGCAGATGGAAAAGTGAAAAATGTTGATTGAGTAAATTGAAAATAATCTTTATACACATATTAGGTGGCCGGATTTGGTGTTAGTACAGACGTCATCGACGACTGGGACTTCCTTGGATTTCGTCCAAAGCACCGGCTTATTGGCGAAGATGCCGTCTACTGGCTCTATTTGAAATACGCAGAAGCCCAAGAAAGGGCTAAAAAATGCCAACCCCACCCCATACCAACTGTCGGATCAAGGTTTGAACCGTTATAATTTATACAGTTAAAGTTAACTAACATTCCAGATCTAATCGCTTTTCATACTTATTTGGACTATCATCAACCACTCCTCTCCAAATTACCAAATTGCGTAGATTCTCAGGGTGTGAAACTGGGAAAAAATATTTGGTGAAATATCGCTGACCTCTGGTATCATTTTGGGCGTGTTAAACTCGGCTTCCCAGTAGTAGGTGCACTCGGGTAAAACTAAAATTAGTAAACACTGGTAATGTCAGGTAAATGTAAATACCATGTTTGGAAGCGCAAAATCTGTTGCCCAAAATTTTTATACCACAAATGTACGCGATGTAAAAAGTGGGAAAATCTAAACTGCCGGTGGCAATGAGATACGAGACAATGTAGGTGGAGCTATTGGGTAGTTTTGAACGTTTAGGACTTTTCCCCAGGAAAAACCGTGTCTCCCACCCCGATGAAGGAGAACCAGTGGCTAAGGATAATCCCAATGCTGGATAATTTGCATTTTTCGATTATCCCCCCTTCCAGATTTCCAAACTACCACCGGCTATAAACTTAAGGGCATCAGTTCTTTCGGAAACCCCATAGCACAGCTAGGATCTGGATTAACTTATATTTGCTAATTATCGAGAAACTCCGGCGAATGCCCTTTTAGACGCTTATATTTAGACTGTCCAAAAAATCCAACATTCCAATTTCATTTAGAGGAAGGAAAAAATTCAATGGCTGGGGCATTGTGAGGCTTATGCTAACCATTACTTTGTGTCCTGATTTCAACTTCTGTACATATTTTAACAAACTTGAAAACGTATCTCCCTCATCAAAAAAACGTAGTAGTAACCAGAAGCAAATATGCAGATGTCTGTGTCTTAATATACTGGATTAATTCAACTCATTTTTATAATCCATTTGTTTAGCACCCCCGGTTTCATCAGGACGGACTGGGGCTCCTGGGATAGCAGACATGACAATTGGAACGTCTCAAGGGACTGCTCCACAGTATCATCGACTTACACGTCCGTGAGAATTGGAGGACACAGCCGACCTACACGGAATCAAACGAAAAACGCCGTTGAGAAAATCAGAGGAAACGGAGGGTGCCTGGGACAGTCGCCATCATTTTTCACAGGAAATAGAGGCATGCCATTTTAATTTTCTGGGTTATACGTGCAACTATCACGTCTTGTCAAACTTTTTGTTAACGTTTTATACGTTTCAATTATGCCAACTGAAATTATTGTTAAATTTGATCTAAAAATACTTCTCTAAATATTGAGGTGCAATGTGTACGAATACAAAATAGAATTCTGATTGGGTGTAATGATGTATGCAAACAAAATTTTGCTGCTGTTAAATAGTCCTTTTTTGAAACATAAAGTGGTTACATGTGTACGTGTTGAGTGGAAACTAGAGAATATTTTTTCGGCGGACTAATTAACTAAAAAATGGGTCCCAATTAAATGTTGTCATAGTTACATTATAAATTTGATCACGGAATTCTTCTATATCCAGATTCTCAAAATTGTACATATACCTATACATATCGAGACATGGGTTGCTAGATATTACTGGAACAGTTGTACGTAGAAGAAATCTGTCTGTATTTTCTTTATCTATGCACGTGCAGTAAATGTCAATTTCAGAAGTTGTTTTTTCACGGTTAAGAACAAGGATATATTTAACTATGGACATTGCCGGAACCATGATTGTTATGAAATCAAATATTCATTTCCTTCAAATTTCCTTCAAAATGTTTGTTCCTCAAAATCGCTTAAGTGGTGTTTTCTGAAGGACAAAACATAATTGAGCTGATGCCACGCTATCACAATTTGAAGTCTATATTCTAAAATACTGTATCGCGATAAGGTCGAATTGTGATATTCAATATCAAATATCTCCTTGTTCCGTAAAGGTGCACGCATACCATTGGTACCATTAGAAAAGGGAAGGTTGGGCCTGCAAACTGGTGGTACGTGGCGTGGAATTAGAGGTAAGTAAAAACCGCAGTGACAGCACAACCGAAAAACCTCGGATGAAAACCCGGCTCGAGTTTAAACATAGAATTCGTCTAAAAATTTTAGGTTTCCAAAATGTCAGGAATAATTTGTACTATATATGTTTCAGTTTCACGTCATAAATAAGCATACTATTTCATTCTCTCGCGTAGTAAGTAAGTTATCGTCGCGTAGTAAGTTATAATATACATTATATCTAAGTGCGATTTTGGCAAACAATTTTACAAAGCAAAGCTATAACAGAGTAAATAATTTTTTGTGTTTACCGGAGCAATATCTTTATTATATTATGTAAGTTGTAATAATAATAATAATTTATTCATGGTCAAAACCGTAATTTAGCAACATGTGGATAATGATACACATGCCAATATCCTAAGCATTAGTAGGTTATTACACCGCCTATTACAATAAAATTAAACGTTTTATGAAACATTACAAAAAAGTAAAAAATTGGTCTTGAATATGAACACAATCTCCAAAGTAATAATATGAATATAAAAATAGAAAAACCCCTTTCCGGGATATCGGTTTAAAAAATATTCGTAGCATTCTACTCACAACAGCTCATTTTTTCATCAATATACATATCGTCTATGAATTCGTAAAAATAGGCATATGCAAAAGCTGCCTTTTGTAAAAGTGATTATACGAAAAAAATATATGCTTTTGAGGAATTGGATAAAAAAGATTTTGCTACTACGTGTACTGTGTACTATTGAAGACAAAGAGCAGTTTAATTACAAAATTTGATTTTGTACGATCAATTCAAACGTAACTTTTTATTTGACCGATAGCAGAAATAATGTAGAATTGTTTACAACCCGTTTAGGAATAAACCCCAAAAATCATACTGTCCATTTTACAAACAGCAGCCTTCGCCTCACGGTATATAGGTATGTAGAATAGACGGCACGGCACGTTTGGATACACGTGGATTTTTAGATTACTTCGACGCCACTAAAATCTTTGTAAAAAGTGTATATCTAAAATCGAATTAGATCCACACTGTATGGCATCAGTGAAGAGCCAAACTCCATTGCTTGCATTTACCTATGATGGTGCAGGTGCAGTTACCGACTTCAAGCACTATTTTCGACAAAATTAATCAGAATTTGGAAAAAACTCTAATTGTATAAAATGATGAGATGATTTCATTCTAACCACTTCTGTACTCGAAATTTAAAAATATAATTTGCGCGAAAAAATGATTTTTTAAATTTGAAATGGCCAGGGTATGCCTTTGCATATACCCATTTTGATGAATTCACAGTCGATATACATACATATATAGTCCACCACGTACATTAATTCATTCGCGGCTCTACTTCCGCTGTACACGTGCTCCTACCATTTCCTGATAAACTTTCGAAGACCCGCCCTCCTATACACCTCAATTTTGTTAATATCATCGCCCCCACTATCCCAGAACTCGACCAGCTCAATATCTTCCAAACGGGGCAGCAGCGTCCAAATATTGGACCTCGGAATACACCTCCCATTATCAAACTCAATCACCTCCTGCTCCTCCTCCTCCTCGCCAGTGACATCCCCTCGGATGGCATACTTGAGCCAAGTAATCCTCTCCAACTTCTTGCAGTCCAGCAGGTAGTCAACTCCCCGTGAAAAATAGCCGTAACCAGAGTTTCCATCATCCTCATCGGGTACCACGAGGCTGAAGTACTTGAGATTCGGCAGTTCCAAAAGCTGGCCATCTCCGGAGGCGTCGAGTTGGACGCCTTCCATGTAGAGATACAGCTGTTCCAGAGTGTTACCAAAACTTTTCACCAGTTGGAAAATGTCTCGAAAGCTGACTCGCATGTGACAAAGTCCGAGTCGTAATGTTGTTAGAGGCCAGCTTTTGTTGAACATTTTTGAGGAGAGTTGCTCGACACTCCATGAAGACGAGGGTGGGGGTGTCACTGAAATTGAGTTAAGTTGGAGGGAAGTGACGAGCGTTTGGATTTTCTCGGATTCCAAGAGAGTCTCCCCCGAAACGGAGAGGTTTGGGATAAACCTGTTTGAACTGAGAAAGGCGGTGAATATTTCTTCGACTTTTGGAGACTGATAGTTGCAGCTCAAGGTGAGCTTGGATAAATTACGGAGGGGTGGGGGCTGTTTCTCGCTAAGGAGGTTTTGGAAGGTGAGGGTGTTCTCGTCCTCTCTTGTATCTGGAATGTAAAAAAAAGTAATAAACATAAATTATGCCAAAGTCTTCCACAAGTCCCTTAAAATTATCATTGACAGGTGCATTTTGGTATGAATCAGTTCCACGAACATGCAAATATTTAAGCAAAAGGTAGGGCGGGAGCGCCCACAAATTCAAGGTGATGTAATCATAAAATTCAAATTATTTTATCTGAATTCGCTTAATTTTTCTCAGCATGGGTAAGAAATTGAATACAAGAATGAAATTTCGGCATTATTTTGCGACAAAATGCAAAAAAAAACTTGTGTATCATTTTGACGTGAAACATTAATCATTAATCAGGACCTTATCTTCTATTAAACATATAGGTAGACGCCTCATGTTTTTTTCTGTCAATTATTCGTGCCTCGGGGAGTTGCTCATCAAAAGATGTCCTCGAAAGCGCAAGACGAAAAAATCTCACATCACCCCGTTTTCGGTAATTTTCACGTATTCCGAAAGTAGTGAATTTCTAAGTTCCATGAATCTGAGTGCATATTTCAACTCTACGGGTCTTGTGATATGTCATAAGATCGATAATTGTATCAGCTCGGATGGACTGAAGGAATTTTCAAAAAACTAAAACCCTGAATCTTAGCAAAAGCAATAATTTTGTAATGGCAAGCAAATTAAAAAAAAAGTAATTACAAATCAGGGTTTTAATGGTTCTCAAACATCCTCCAATCCGATCTCGATTATCTCTCTTTTGACATATCGAACGACCCATGGAGTTGCAAGCGAAGAAATTCACTATTTCCGGAGTACGTCCAAATTACGGGACATGGGGATACATGAGATTTTCTTGTTCTGTACATCTTCTCTGATACAACTTTTGATAAAGAAGAATCCGTGATACGAATTAATTCACTACAAAACATACGGCGTCCACTTCCATATTCAATCGACAAAAAGTACAATATTGCATGTATATCTTAACAAAAAACATTGCGGGCGGTCTTACCATGGGTAACAAATTCGACCTTCAGAAACTCCATGTTGGGCGTCATCTCAAGCCAGGTGCAAAGCATTTCATACGCCTTGTCCATAGACAGCTCCTCATCGGCGGCCTCCTCAGTCATCCCAAACACGATCTCAAGGCTTATCACTTGTCTTCCGACGTAATCCAGCGCACAGCTCATGGAATCCCGAAACTCCTCCAGTCGCCGGCGAAACCTTTCACCTGCCCTGTCCACTTCGTTTCCATCCTCGTCTTCCTCACTCTGCGAGTCATAGTCGTTCTCAGAGCGTCCCCCAACGAAGACCCTAATTGACCTCTGGATGAACCTCCTCGCCCTCTCCTCGTTGCCCGGGCTGTAGGTAATGTTGAGCCTACACAATTTTCCCGGAATATCGTTGTCTTCATCGTCGCGATTGAACTCGACGTCAAAATGGTGCTCAGATGGAGGGAAGTTCGTCCTGTTGACGTCCTCGTCCGTTAGGTGCTCGTAGGAGTGGCGCATGTGACGAACGTTGTTGGCGATTAGGGCGTCAACTGTGAACTTCCAGCTTTTGCAGACCGCGCGGAGGGGGAGGAGCTGCTGTATTTCGTTGCCACGGAGATTTTCCGGCCTTTTAAGAGAATATCGGCGGTGAAGCCGGTTTCGGAATGAGGGGATGCTTAGGGCCTTTGGGAGCAAGATGTCGGATAGGCGGCGGGGGGCTAAAAGTTTTTGGAACTCGGGGCACGTAAACCCAGCCGATTCTAGGTCGGCTGGGTCGACGAGGTAGGCCAGAATTAGGACCCACAGCTGAAAAAATTGCATTTCAATATTATTTGTGGTAATTAAGTGCAGGTGAGTTTAGCTACGTATTTTCCGTTTAGCAAAAAAATTTGTGAGTTGCGAAACTGACAAACGCATAAGAGTTTATAATAATAGCACGAAAACTGCCCTAGTGAAAACTGCCAGGGCGAAAACTGCCATACGAAAACTGGCAGGGCGATAACTGCCAGATACAAAAACTGTCAGATACGAAAACTGCCAGGTACGAAAACTGCCAGGTGTGAAAACTGCCGGGTACGAAAACTACCAGTTAAAATTTTATTACTTTCATATGCATTTTTTCGAAAGTTTGATCTGGCAGTTTTCGCACCAGCAGTTTTCGCGCTGGCAGTTTTCATATGGCAGTTTTCGTGGAACCGAGTTTAATATCGATAATGAATTCGTAAAGGCTACCTGCAAAAAGTTGCGGAAAGCATGAGCTGATATATAAATGACTTGAAGGACTAATTGCGAAAATGATTGAAAGATTTTCTGCACTATTCATCACTGACAGGGATGGCTGCATTAAAAGATTTCAACAAACTTAAAAAATTAGGTAAACTTGCTTTTTCGACAAATCGTATTTAAGCAAACGTAAGTAATCCGTGTCCTCCAAAATTTCTCCAAAACAGCTCATTACATCTAGCCACTTTTACTTTCGGCAATGTCACGAATTCATAGTCAACATATACATGAGTTGTTTGTGTTTTACCTCCTTGGAAAAAATTTCCAGGGGATCGACTCCCTCCTCGTTTCGCCCATTTTGGGATGTGATTTGATTGAGGTCACGCTCGCGTTTAGCTCGTGCCATTGCCTGGCGTTCGGCCTTCCTTGCGGCGGTCATTTCCCACTCGTTGGAATAGCCCAGCCTTAAAATATTGAGAAGGCCGCTCATATTTTCCTATGACTTGTCTCCAAATTGGGAATGCGCCCCCAGTGATCAGATGTCAGAAGTTTAATTTAGAGTTGTAGAGTTGCAATTTTGGCTACAATGCTCAACTTTGCTTAGAGCGACTTCTGATTTCTTCCTCTGTTAAATAGTAAAATTTTGATGTCAGTGTTAGTACATTAAATATTATTACACTTGGTTGGCTCTTCTATGACAAAAAATAATTTAATGATGAGAACTTACTTAGGTTCTCCAGTTTGAAATATTTTGCTGGAAAAAAGTGAGTGATATTATTTTAAAGCAGTTGATGTTTTCGTGGATTTAAGGGATGTAAGGGATGGCATTTGAAAAGATCAAGTCAGCTTGTGTTCGGCAACTTGTGTACTACCACCAGAGGAAACTTTTAATGCGACCTGCAATGCATGAAGCAACTAGTGGTATGTTGCTTTTTGTTTATTTAGGTACCAGCAGCAACCGGCGACTTTTCATGCTGAAGTGTGGGAACGTCCACATGCTGAGTTTACATGCATCAAAATACAAAATATAGTACAATGTACAAAATACATGCACCAATTCCTTCGTCGTCCACTACATTTGTAAATGTGCGTGATTGTAGATGCAAAATGTGAGCATGGGTGTGTGTGTGTGTTTTGATTGGTAGGAAACAAGGATTAAACTTTGTTGTGAACTTGGGTTGGTAGTGAAAGCCAAGCCTTGACACTTGAAAATCTACAGCTTAACCTTGAGCCAACTTTGCTATTGACTTTCATTTTGGGGGCCTTTAAAGAAGCAGTTCTAGTAACTTGTGATAATTCACAATATGAAAAATTAAGGATTTTAAAAAAAGAGGCGGAAGTTGAAAAGTCACATTTATTTGCCAGATTCAGCATTGCGTGAAAGTATGTACATGCTTTCCCTAACGCAAAATTCTTGGCTGTTGCAGATTTCACTAGTAACTGTCTGCAAATGGAAACTTTTGTATGTATGTATATGCAAATTTTCAAGCGGAAAAGTGGTTGCCATTACAATTTGGAAGTGGAAAAGGTATGAATTTTAAATGAGGCTCGGCTTCTCTTCGCTGAGAATAGTAACATTTTTCATTCCGATTGATGTCCCTGTCCTTGTGCTAGATCGTTACCATTACCAGAACTCTGCGGTCGGAACAAATGCGATTATAAAATTTCAATTAATCTTGTTAAGTCATTAAAGTTGTTCAAAATTTGTACATCATGCATACGAAAATCATGCCTATTCTAATGTGTGGAATTCAAAATTATGTTTGCGATAACTCCAGGTGACTTAAGTACAGTTGAGGATACAAATTGTTGGCTGGCAATATTTTAGGCAACCCAAATTTGGAAATTTATAGAAAAAACAGAATGGTATGATGGGCTGCTAAAATTTTACCCTTTTTACTACCGATTTTTTGGTTCACACAATACCCCCCTGATGCATTTCATTTGCATTCTGACATCAATCGAACATCTGTACATCATTCATACGGAATCTTAGATTAATAAATGCCGCTCGTAAATTTCGGTTCGAGATAATGCTGTTACTAGCTTTTTGGCAACCAAAAATGTCTTCTAAAAATTTCAAGTTTCGCCATGTTCAGGGTATTATGAACTGTTATAAAAATACATCTAAAAGTCACGTCAACAACGACATAAAAGTTATCTTCCGAACTACAAAACGTACATATGTATGTAGTTATTTTAAAATAAGCTCAGAACTTTTCCAAAATGCATTAAAGACTTTGGGTTCCCTTGAACCAATTTTAAGATACAAATCAGCACAAATTCCACACTTTTGGGTGATATAAGCTCCAAAAGAACATGAGTTTCGTGGTATGCAACCCACGTAAAAAAACACGAAAACTCACTCAAAACTCAGTGAGGCGTGTAGCTGCTGCACCGGAAAATTATTCTTCTTGAACGCACTACGAACTAAGTTCATAGAATGCATAAGGTCAGGGATGGAGCTTTTTAGAATGCATCCCATACACAAATTAATAAGATTAAGTGGTTTCATCCAATAAACTTGAATGAAACTAATTATGTAACGACAGTTTAAAAAATCCACTTTGATTAATTGGAATGGAAAATTTTCATTCCCCATAATTCATCTTGATTCATCATGCCATATTTCTTCAGATTACCCGATATTTATTAATCATGAAATTGTGGAGCCGCAAGATGGAGTCTAGACTTAGAGATAAATAAATGCCAAGGCTGGAATACAGGAAAGACAATACTTATAAAATGACGGCATGCTTCGCAAATTATCATTTTGTATGTGAAAAGTTTTGTTGTTCAAATCTCCAATACCATACATATAAAACGTATAAAGGGAACACCATGAAAGGGGCGTTGGGATAAAATCACCGTAAAACATTTAATCTCAGTGTAGGACAGTTTTGGAATGTTCATTCATTTTTTGCAGGAGTATAGTAAAAATTGAAACACGTTGACTGGATAAAATTCCAAAACGAGATAAAACCCAGTTAATTGCGATTTTGCGTTTGGGTTATGAATACCTTATAATATGACGTTGTTGAGTCTTGACTGGCTGAACAGGGTGGTCAAAACTGAGAAACAAGACACAAAATGTATTCCAATATTCTTTTAAGTTCACAGATTTGCTAAACAATAAGGCTAGAAAACTAATAAATTGTGAAGATTTTGTGTATTGTCACATTCGGCATACATATATAAATGAAATAGGTCTTACGATTGTTGGAATCTGTTAAAACACAATTTTTCCAAATGCCGATAAATCCAGTTCACGCTATTTTGGACATCCGAAACGTAGATACCCAAAATGTTGTAAATTTCAATGCCATACAAAGAATATAAAATGCTCGAAGAGCATAGACTTGGTTAGACAAACACTGTAATCCAGTCATCAGAAACTTTTGATGGTTTTTTTTCCACGAAGAACGTTTTTCCCAACCCGTTGACTTATGAAAACATCCGTGGATGTAGAACACCCAACACAGGATTAAATTAGGAAACCACGATGTTAACAACCAGTTTGATTATTTTCGAATTTTAGTTTTGCCATTTTTCTTTGCCTTTCATCGAAGGCTGAAATAAGAGAAAAAAATCATCGAAGAGTGTGAGCAGGGAGAGAAGAAGATTTGGCCACTCTACTTCCGGTGTCCGATGTCAGCGTTTTGCTGTTGTTTGATGTGTCTTCAGCACGAGGGCTATACCAAAAATATGTTGAAATTTCTCGGCTAGATCTTGTCGATAAGTGGGGGGTAGCGCCTTCACATCTATCTCCCGACGGCCGGGACCAGCCAACTGCCCTGGGTCTCAGGTCACCATCCCTCACTCCAGGGGAAAATTTTCCCGCAGTGACGTCAGAGCGAGTAATTTTTATTAGACTGTGGACAAGTATTTTTCAAGTTCACCGGAGAGAGATGTATGTGGTCTTACCTGATATTCTTAATATGTACCATGAAATTTAATTTGAAAGTTTAATTAAATACGGTATAAGTTTTCAGTGCGTCTACATATGCAGTAACTGTTATGGTTCACTGGGGTAAAGTCACACAAGGGAAGCCTTTACTACTTCACTTCACGACTAAAACGGTAGGAAAGTTGGAAATACTTATTTTAAATGTTTGGAGTTGCGCAGTCAGAGTGAAATTGGGCTGCTTTGGCGAAATCGATGTTTACAAGCCAATTGACTTAACTTTGGTAGAAACTGGATATGATGCCTTAAAGATATTAATATAACAGCAGTTTATTCAATGAGGAACATGTAAAAGACGCCTTTGTCTAGGGAAAGGGACACGACAATGCAATAGTAAATGATATTTTTTTTAAAAAGCCAAGTAAGTACTTTGTCCTACTCCAATAAGTTCTGAGGGATACGTTCTTGTCTTCAATTTCTGCGAAATCGGAAAAATAAATCAGTGTCGTCCACAAAAATGGTAACCTAATATCTCATTACACAGTCCGCAAGTCTGCCATTTGACTGTGCCTGCTAGATTAATATCGAATAGTCGAATTTTAAGTTTATGACATAGGTATATATGAAAATATGACACTTTTTGTGAAGTATAATGGTTCGTTTTAGTGAATATCTCTAAGAATGAAATTTTAGAGATGATTGTGAATAATATAGGAGGAAATCCAAACGCAGTCTATAAATTCGTTTAAATTGGGCACATACATACATGCAAAATCTACTGTCTGTATAATTAGGCGTATGCAATGCAGTTTAAATTCTAAGAAAAATGCGGAAAAATATTTGCGCGTGGTAAATTGTGCGAAAATATGCTCAAATTCCAATGTTTTTGCATATTTTTGTCTCAAATAACACAAAATCTAGAATTTTTTTTAACAACATTGTTCATGGTTTTGGAAGCACCCTATTCAATCAAAAGCTTGGAGGGAAGCCCAGTGTTTAGAAAGTTTTCAGTACAAAAAATTATAGCAGGCATAAGCTATATCAGTTTTAAGGCAAAATTTATTTCAAAAGAAAGTCTCTTACAATATACATATAATGCAGGCAAACAATTCAATACCATAATTCTGGAAATTTTGGATTTTTGCAAAAAAAACAAACAATGGCTAAAAGTGAAGTAAATTTGTTAAAATAAAATATCCCGAACATTTTTGATAGGGGCATATAAAGTTAATTTTAAAAAAAGACTCGAGGTTTCTGAATATACCTTTTTTGAATGCAAATTATGCTCAAATCCCACTTTTTTCAATTAGGTGAAACATGATTGAAGCAGCATAAATCAGAGACAGTAGATTCCTCTGGAAATATTTTTAAAACATACTTCAGCTCCAATTACTCACTTTTCTAATAAATTAGTCATAGTAATTTAGAATAAGCGGTCGGCGCACAGAAAATACACGAGAACTCACTCAGAAAGTCAGTGAGCCGTGTCGCCGCCTCACTGGTTATAATCAGTTTCCGGAACGAACCCAGTTCACGGAATGCATAGGTCAGGGATGGCACGAGCTTTTTTAAATGCATCCCTTACCCATACAGTGATTGATAAGATTGAGTGGTTTGATCCCACTAACTTAAAATGAAGCAAAGTTGGCAATGTCAGTTTTAAAACCCCGGTTTGGTTGTAAATATTTAATTACAGTGGAAGCTTTTTATTCCTCATATTTCATCTTGCGTGCGGAAGCCTTCACGTTTCGTCTTTGTCTTCGGATTTCTCAGTCTGTGATTGGATGGGAGCAATCCCGCCCAATCCCAGCCAACTAGCCAGCCAATCACAGACGGAGAACAAAGACTTAACGTGAAGGCTTCCGCACGTATGATTT
>JAHZMY010002345.1:0-14048 GCA_027743915.1 Seira sanloemensis | reverse complement strand
GTTTTCGTACTGGGAGTTTTCGTACCCGGCAGTTTTTGTATCTGGCAGTTTTCGTACTGGCAGTTTTCGCACTGGCAGTTTTTGCACCTGGCAGTTTTCGCCCTGGCAGTTTACGGTAGGGCAGTTTTCGTGCTCCCGTACCTACATATTTACTTCCCGCGTCATGATACACACATGAAAAGCCAACAAGTAGATTTCAGTTTTAATGAAGCTAAACCGAAGCTATTATACATAGATTTGGACGTTTGAAAATGCAATTGCACATTTTAAAATACCAATATTTATCTCAATATTTGTTCAGCTCACTCTTTTTATACAATGAAGAGATTTGGTGCTTTGGCTGAGTGCATCCGAAGTATGTATTTATGTATCTAGTGGGCTTAAAACAAACATGTTCATAGATCCGCTGTAATGAGATGAATAATGTATTTTAGGCGATTGTGTAAAACGATGGGTAGGTTGTGAAATAGCAAGCTCCTGCGATCGAGGAAGCTCAAAGGCTTAATGAAAACATGAAAGCGTAGTAATGTGCAAACATGTAATTGTTTTCACTCCTTCTGCATAAAATTATACTTGGGCTTGGATAAAGTACATAGGAAAACTAAACACCAGCAATTTAAAATTCATGACGAGAGCAAGACCTATAAATAGAGAGAGAGTAAGCACATACTTTATGGCATGTGGATTTTTTTTACCGTTTGAATTTTATGCATATGTACGTACATATTTATTTCAAATCACAAGTTTGTGCAAGGCTGTATTTTAATTAAAATCTTGCCTTGAAGTTTTTTGGACATTTCATAACTTTCTCCTGAATCGATGCGTTTTATGTCTCGTAAAGAAAAACAACTTTGATGACGAATAATAAAGGAAAGCTTTCCGTTTTATGACGCAGCCTCTTAAATTTCAATTCTTTTAAATGGCGCTTTGTATCATAATCGCACTGAATGTAAAGTCCTCAAACACTCTCCCATCGAGAAACGAAGGTATACAAATTGAGAGCTGAATATTTGTATGGCTTCGTTTCTCGATGACACTCTCCAAGTCATTTAAAGTATACATACATAGTTTGTTTTGACTAAGTACAAAGCTGTATAATACGGCTCCTTCTATTTTTAATAGCTTCGTAGTTTATGTGTGCTGGTAAGCTCAAAACTTTTTGGAATTACCTTTCCCAGTAAAAAAAAACTTTTCCCGTCAAAGTTTCAATTCTACAAAACATTGTTTACTTTACGGAACTCATTCACTGGCACTAGTCTTCGCAGGCGTCAAACAGGTCGATTTTATTGAAATCTGTATGCCTTTAATTTTTCATTTTGAAAGTAATAGGATTAATCGGTTCTGGTTGAGAAAGTAAAATTACAGCTGCATGGAAACCTACCACTTTCTCTCGTCCTTAGTGAAACTTTCTTTTGACTTAAAAGTGAAATGCTGGGAAAAGAAATTCGTTGAAGTGCTGGAGTTGATTCTTTCAATATAGTCGTACTCTTTGTTATTTATGATGATTAGTATTCTCCAACAGCCGCATTTCTTAAAACCCAGTGTAAGGTTTTTTAAATGTATTTTCGCGAGCGTATATTTTAGAGTGCTTTCAACGCGTGGGATATCTGATTGATGAGTACAAGTTAGGTCTGCATGACTGTACCTATGTCAATTTAGATGAAGACACTCAAAAAGTGCGCGTACCCAATCTCAATTCGAAGGGAAAATGCTTTATTTTTTATCCTTTGAAATGTAGGGCTTTTGTATTTCTTTTACGTGATGAGACAACCCATTAGTACAAATGATGAAAGCTTTATACTTGTGTCTCATCTATTATCCTAATGACGTGCTCACCTTTAGGCATCCGCATCACTAACATTGTTCAGAAAAATGAACCACCCACTGCACGTGACTTCCAATTCGGATGGATTACATTTCACATTGTGCAAGTAAAATATTTTTGAAATAAAGCAGGAAAACTCGGAAGACTGTAGTCCTGTAGGGTTTGGCAAAAATAAAAATTAAATGACAGAGCGTGCCAATTATGTACTTAGGTACTTCAATTTCTCCACCTAAAGGTCAGCTCAAAGTAGTTTTTTTTTAAAGACGGAAAGTCGCATGTTTTACTTGAGAAAATAGGATGCTTCGATTCTCTTTCGCCAAACTGTCATTCTTTTTCATGTTGCTAGATATGTACATGACCTACTATTAGGCTCGTGGACTTCTTTGAATCAATGTTCTGCGTATGGCTTGTGATTTGACTTGGTATCGAATATATTTGAGCGTGGGAGTAAATGACTTTCTCTTTGTCCTTCCATTTCTCCTTTTTCCTATTACATAATGTGTTCTAATATATTTAAAGTATTTCGTAAAGCAAATTATAACGTATTGAATGTAAAACTTTTTGTTTGAAGAAAGCGGAGTGATTAAGTTAAAGATCAAAGTCGATTCCGGGCTGGTAGCAACTACTGAACTATTAACTTTCATACTGAATCTGTAAATATATTTTTTCAAAACTAATAAAAGTTGAGGTATTTGTTTGAGTGCCCTGCGATAGGCAAAGCTTGCGCTCAATTACTTCATTGGTATATTGTAGCGATATGCATGTATATTTTAAGCTAATGTTTTCACTTAAAACTCGGGACACCTGGGATTTTATTACCACCGCGGGAATTAAAGGCAGCTGCTCATTGTTCCTATCACTAGTTTAAATGAATCCGTGGAAAACAAAAATAACAATATTTGTCCTATAATTGAGGTCTGTCATAGTTTATGATATTTTGAGTAAAAGGCTGCTGAGTGTTTCGAGTAAAAGCTAATTGAATTTGAGTGAGAATGTTTGTGAGTTGGACTTGATCTGTAAAACTGTGTTTTGTGTTCCAGGTGCAGCTCGAAAGAGTGCGTGATGAGCTCACCTTGCAGAACTTTACGCTCAAGTCGAAGCTCGCGGAGCTCTCGGCCCGGATCTCAGACAGTGCGACATACCGTCTGGAAAAGCCTCTGGGGAACAAGGGGCCGGTGAACAAGCCGCTGTTGAACGGTGACAGTGGGGCTGCAACGGTGGTGCTGACAAGCTCCGGGAAAGACTCTCACCACCCTCCTTCATCCCCTCCCCCACCGTCCTCCCTGTCACCCACCTCCGCCCCGCATGGGTCCGCCGCCTTCTCAGACGAAGGTGTCGGTGGTGTAAACAGCACAAGTGGAGCATCGACGACCACGGACGACCTCCGTCTCCGGAGAAAGTCCACGTACAAAATTAGCCACAATAATGAGACAAACGGGGAGATCAAGCAGCTCCGCTCGCTCATCAACGATCTGCATGCGAAAGAGCTGGAATACCAGAGAAAGCTGAGTGCTCTGGAGACGGAGCTGAAAAACCTGAAGAATCAGTATGCGGATGAGTGTGCGACGAGAGCAGAGAGTGACAGGATTGTAAGGCAGCTTGAGGACCAACTTGAGATTACTCAAAGGAAGCTCGAAGAGACAGAGAGAACTTTCCTCACGAAGGAGGAAGAATGCTCCGCAATAAAGCTGGATGTTGATACGCTCAACGAGGAGAACAGACGGCTCAAGGATGATTTGAACATGCTTCATCTCAAAGTATGTGCGAATGCTGATGTGTATTTACCATGATGATTGTGACATACCTTTGCAGCTCTCCTTTTGCCTTTTACTGTGTAATTATGGCTGTCGGGGAGCAATGCATTAGTTTGCTGTAATAATCATTAGGAAAGTTTGGGTCAACTTTATTTTGTTCTTTACTCCGTAAAAAACAGCTCTACTTTTCCATTCCCGCTGTATTCAGCTCATATCAACTTTTTGAGAAAAGTACAATAGTGAAATGAATGTATGTCCCTCTTTTTTCCTATAAGCGTAAATACATGAGTACAAAGTATGAAAACGAAAATTTCATCAATTGAGAATAGAAAAGTTGCTGGTTGCCTTCTTGCTACAGATCGAGATTCCAAAGAATGCTAAAATACTAGTAAACTACTTAGGCGGATTAGTTTCGTTTGAATGGACTGATGGCAGTTTCCCCAGAAAGTTGTGAACACATTCCAATTCCTCCTGGGGATCGGAAAATGCATACATTCATTTCTAATCTAGTTTGCCACTGCGTCTCAACTCATATGCAGCGGAAGTCCTCCTGAGAGCTGCACAAAATGGACAGTTTTTTTGCATATGAAATTAGCTTGGGAAAAGCTTGTCGCTTCAGTTGCTTCGAACCGTCTTTTTTAACATTCTTCACATTAAAATTCTCTTTTGTGCTCGGTTTTTAGGTGGAAAAGGAGCAGACAAAGTCTATCGAGAAGCTCTCAAAGTTTGAAAAGGAGCTCGGCTGCATTCTTGAAGTGAACCGATCTCTTCAAGAGGACTGTCATCGGGAGCGGCTGCTCCGCAAAAGGTACCACAACATGGTGGAAGAGCTGAAGGGAAAAATCCGTGTCTTCTGTCGTATTCGTCCGGCGTCAAAGACGGAAAAGTTGACAAACGAAATTGTTGCCAAGTGCTCGGATCCCTACACCATCTCAATGGAGACTCCGAAGGGTCACAAAGAATTTCAATTTGATCGCGTCTTCACACCCGATGACACTCAAGACCAAATTTTTGCTGACACTCAGGTAAACAAAAGAGCTTTCTCTCAACTTTCTCTCTTTTTCCCAGTAAGACTTTCACTTATTTGTACATTCCTGAGAGAAGAAAATAAAAGTTTATTCTAGCGAATGGGCTTCATAAGTTTGGTCGGACATTTTAGGACGGCCCTCGAAATGAGAAATTCTCATCTGTCCAGTTCTATTTTTGTGTCCTGATTTTAACTCCATTGTTATTCTGTCTCTGCTTCGGTGGCCCAAGTATTTATATCTATATGAGTCATGGCTTATTTTAGAGAAAAATATGAAGGCACTCTCTCTGCTGTTATGATATTTTTAAAAAGAGAGTAGTAGCATTATGTCATGGAAGGAGGAACAATGAGACGAGGACTTTTTCCAAGCACACTCTAAGTGGAAGATATACATATGTTTACTTCATCCCTTTCATTAATATTTCGTAAGAATCCGCACTAGCTTTTGACACGAATAAGAGCCCTTTTTTCTCTCCTTTCTTTATATGGGTTCATTAGACTCTTTTGAGCTTTCTTTAATGCTCTAGGCAGAAATGAAGAGCTCAGTCTTCTTGGTTCCATTAACTTTGAATTGACTTTACGACCATACNATTAGACTCTTTTGAGCTTTCTTTAATGCTCTAGGCAGAAATGAAGAGCTCAGTCTTCTTGGTTCCATTAACTTTGAATTGACTTTACGACCATACAATATCCACCATTTTGGCAAACAGCAAATGCCAGACAGCAAACTCGTAATACTCTGCTCAAGTGGAAAGTCCAACGTGTTTTCAATAGAAGGCGAAATGAACGATTCGATCTTTATCCTAGGTCATTTATATTCTGGTTTCAATTCTTGCACATTACGTAGTTCGAGCACACGCAAGCCCTCCATTTTCAAAAGTGCTTTGCTAACACCGTCCCGAGCTGCTGTTTATCAAAAAATCTCAGCCCTTTCCATTCCCACTCCAAGTGAATGCTCAATTCTATCAACTTTGAACTTGCCTGCACATGTTTACAGGGAGTAAATAGTCGAGGACAAAAGTATGGAATATGTCCAAGTCTTATGTAACCTGAATTTAAAAAGCAGTAGCAGACTTGTTGCGCAAGTTCAAAAGGTCTTGTTTGAAGTTAAAAGTAAACACATTTTAAAGTGGGTTGATGAGATTTTTAAAACAAATGAGAAGAATGTCAAGTCTAGTTTTTGCGATTTTAAGAGAGGTACTGGCTTTACCTGTAATTTTGCATAACTGTAGCTATGTAATAAGAACTTCAAGGTCGGTTGAAAAATATCTTTTCTACATGTTAGTTAGACTTCATGGACACATAAACTGAACGGGAGAAAGGTTAGGCCTTTCTAACCTTTTTTTCTGTTGTATTATGTTGGTACAAGATAGTTTTTGCCCACACATCTTCTAACAGCCCTCAAAGAGTTCATTAAAATACAGATTATTCAAAATAGCTGCGAAATTTACAAGTTGACATCTTAAGTTTGGAAGCTGGTGGCTATTCGCAATAATGTACCACCTGATAATATGAGCGCCTGCACATGATTTGCTTTGACCAAAGTTTCGCGAATTAGGACCTACATTGCTGTTTCTGATTTGTGGGTTATGCTAGTGTTGAGAACTTTAGGGACTGGTTACCCTTACTCTAAAATTCCAGGAATATACGAATGCAAGAATTAATTAGGAGTAGGTAATTAATCATGTGGTGCAGTGGCTTTAGAATGAACAAACAAATTTGACACTAGGTCGGATGCAATGCAATACGACTATTTAAAAAAGACTCCCTTAAAACTCTGGATGTGTCTACATAAACCTGTCGCCATCCCAAATCCTAGTTAGAAGTTAGAATCGTAAAATAAAGCATGCACCAGATTCACATTTCCGTCCGTAAACCTTCTCATCATTTCCATGCTCGCCTTTGTACGTAAATTTTGTCTCCCCTGATATTAGTAGAACTTATATCGTAAATTATGATAGCAAACCGCAAATGTGTCTATTGTCCCAAATGCAAAACTTTAACTAGCAATGAAAGTTGGCTCTAGTTTTTACCGACTCGCATTGAAAATTGAAAGAAAGGACCGAGAAGACGTGCAATTTGGTGTGCACGCGCAGCATATTTTCTAACAGCTCTTTCCAAAGTCGCTAGCTTTTATAATAAGTAATCAAAATGCTGTAAGTGGTGATCGTCCTAAGTGATTCAATTATGTATGTTACATACACACGACTCCCAGGACTCAACTAATTCTAAAAAGAGACTAAATGTGAAACGAGTAGATGCATTGCTGAAATTAAAGTTATAAGCGTACATAATTTTCCTGTAGAATCTTATTGTTAATAGTTGCTGAATTAGACAGTTTCTTGTTTGCACGGCAAATCGTTTTCAAAGTTATGTGTTCTTAAAGTATGCTTTGACTTTTCCAATTCTTGGGTAGAAATATTTTTCTACTTTAGTCATAAGCGCATTTTTCATTTTACCTGTAAACTCATACATATGTATATTTACAATGAATTTGTGCATTTAAAATTCCAGAATCTGATTCAATCCGCATTTGACGGTTACAATGTGTGCATATGTGCATACGGGCAAACCGGAAGTGGGAAAACGTACACAATTCTTGGAGATGACGCTCATCCGGGAATCGCCCCTAGGACTTTCCAGGAGATTTTTGCGCTTGCGGATGAAATGTCTCAGACGTACGAGACAACAGTGTCATTCTACGTTTTGGAGCTATACAACGACAGACTGATTGATCTGTTAAGTCCAGGCAATTCTGGCGGAGGAAATGGTTCCAATATTGGGGGAAATGATTCAGATAAGCTGGAAATCAGAAGAGATAGACGAGGAACCGTCTGGGTTTCTGGTAAGTTTCCAATTTATTTCCATATTTGCACTTCTCCAACGCAGCAGTTGCAAATTACGATACCTTTATGATGAAGGTATCGAAGGCTTCATCATACATCTTGTGCCAACAAGGGTTTGAACTCCTTGCTTTTCTTAGGCGCGCGAGTTCTTCCCGCCGAGGACAGCAGTAGTTTGGAAAGGAGTTTCCGCCAGGCTCTTACAGCACGCCACACAGCTGCCACGAGAATGAACGATCGCAGCTCCAGATCTCATCTCATTGTTGGTCTGATCATCGAAACAACTTCCAGGATAAATGGAACTGTACTACGGGGAAAAGTGAGAATCTTTTATTCTGTCCTAAAAGTTGTTGTAGAAAAGGCTGAAATATTAATATAGTGATTCAAAATAAAGCTCAAAAGTCAGTTAGTTGTAGTGTGTAACTACTTGCTTCAAAAATATCGTTTTCATTTGATGCTCGCAAAACTCATGCTCCTCACCTCACAAGGATCTCGCGGGAGTAGTGAGTTGCGAGCCTTCTCTTATTGCAGTGCCTAGTCATCAAAGGAAATATGAGTAGCTTTGTCTGCAATGGGACCGTAGAAATTGAGATAGTTAATGAATTTGTCTATACGAATGTTTGTATGTTATATTTACTTTTAATTTTTATATTTGTTAGATGAAAACGCGTGGGTATACATGCACAATATGGGAGATGGATGTGTGCTAACATTTGCATTTGCACATAGGAGCAAAAGTGATCATCACTTCATTTAACCCCATGTTGAATTCGTTTTTCACGAGCGCGCAGTTTCCGCGCGCGTTGGAAATTTTACACGCGCTTTGGGAGTGAAGCATTCTAGTATGGAGCTACATGTGACATGTCTTTTTTCGGAAAAAATATTTGCAGGCTAAGGGTTTACGGTGAGGGCAAAAAAGTGATTATCACCCCTTTTTTTCTGGGTCCCGTTTACGCCATGTAGTAAAAAAGTGGCCATCAATTTTGCTCTCTTTCAACCCTCCGTAAATCCTTAGTCTGCAATATTTTTCTCCAAAAAAACGTCTGTCACAGAATGCTCCATACTAAAATGCTTCACTCCTATAAGCGCATGTAAAAATTCTAACTCGCGCGCAAACTGCGCGCTCTTGAAAAACGAATTTGACATGGGGGTTAAATGGAGTGATAATCACTTTTGCTCCCGAGCTCAAATTTTTGCTTGTAAACTGTTTTGTCCCTCAATGTTTCATCTGTTGTATTGTCAAAGACATTAGATGCCAAAGTTAGCCTTTTCAGATAATTTTACAATGACTCGAAACCCATTCAGATCTAAAAATATAGGGGCTTGCCTTTCCAACGCATTGACTTTAGGAAAAGACTGAGACCATAGAATTTCTTATCGTAGAGAATTTGTATTGTGCGAGGCAATACAAGGCAAGATAAATTTTTGCACAGCCGTAGCAGTGAAGCTGAAGAGATAGAGAGCCTTTTCAGTAGCACTATGTGTTCGCTGTAAAAGCCTGTGATCTTGTGAATAGGGGGAACCAAAATTCTGTATTGATATAATCGCATCTCCTCCCCCCACAAACTTTTTCTTCCAAGAACAGAAAATATGATTTAAGTTTAGTCCATTGTGATATGAATTTTGTTCCAAATTGTAAACCCTTCCATCCATCTTGTTGCTGAGTACAGATTAGCCTTACCACAGACCAAGCTTTTGTGCCATACAGGTGAGCACTTCAAAATTACTCTGCTTTCTCCTTCCCTACAAAATGAATTTGATGAACGTGTGTGTAAAGAATGTGCTCTCAAGACCAACACATTCCAGAAAAAATGAAGATTGCAGTGCGTGCAGTCCGTTTTTCTTCTTGATTGATTTTTCCCTGTGGTCTATACTTCAGTAGGTTTAGTATTTCCAATAAGGAGGTCATATTATGTAAAGTGATGCTCGTAGAGATTCCACTTTTTGCACCATTTGAAAGTTGTGAGACGGTGAAAGTCGTCTTGAAGCTGTTTATATTTCCATCTTATGAGTAGGAAGCTGATATTTTAGTTGAGACCAAGAGATCAGGATTTTGTCACGTCTTCGACAAAAGCCTTTTACTCTTTGTCACGCTGTATAACCAGTTATCGAGAACTTGCTGATTGCTAATGCATGAATTGTCGATTTGGTTTTATGCGGCGAGGAGAAAGTACACGGAACTTGAGCACGTATTCAGAATTTTGCATGGCCTTCTGAAGTATCAATTTTTGGCAGTGATGAATTTAAACACATGTGACCTTTGAGACGATCCCCAGTATATTTTTTTTTGGATAAATCTATATTTCACCTTCAAAATTTGGATGTGTAAAATTTTCTTTTCTAGGAATAATAAGCTCACACTGCTCATGCAAGACAGCATTGGTGGGAATGCGAAAACGCTCATGTTTGTCAATATCTCCCCGTCGAGCTACAACCTGGAGGAGACCATGATTTCCTTGGGGTACGGTCAAAGGCTCAAACAGGTGACGAATGGAGCCACGAGAAATGCCGAGTCCAGAGAGGTTGCGAGACTCAAAAACGTAAGGTTTTCCAATTTTCGCCAACTTTTAAAACCCGTTCATTTGCGTTGCTTTATAGTTAATCTTACAACAAAGCTTGCTTTTAACGTTCAATTCTCCCGATTCGTCACGTACATTCAATTCCATTGCCAATCCTTTTTGACTTTTTACATTTAATTACCTACCTACTTAATTTACGATTTTGAATTTTTATGAGCCACTTCCCAACGCGCGCATCGTCATCAGCTCAGTTTACAATGTTGATTTGCAGAGCTAAAAACTGTAAGCCCAGCCAGCTTCTGTCTATACGTTTCAAGGCTATTGTACGTCAATTTCGGAACAGCCACTCTATCATTTTGCTAATCTTCTGGCTTTCGAAGCTTCTATCATTTGCTCTTACCTAGTTCCCTTTACCTTAGGCGTGCTTTCGTAGTCCACTCAGGATTCAACGTGGTAAGCCTAATACCTAATTTCCTTTGTGGGTGACAATGCACGGTAGTTTTGGAAACATTCAAAATACGGGTTTACTTGGTGGTCCTTTCTTCAACTTCTGATTCTTTGCATGTACATATGTACGAGCGAGACCGAATTCAATTGCAATTTTCCCCTTCATGAGTGCACTTTTTACTTCGATTGGAACAGTACGATGGCATAATTTTTAGTATCTAATATTTTTTACCTGCTTCTTGTTTCCACTTTGCTAAAACCAGTTCACTGGGACTTTCCTGCTGATGGTTTTTTTTTCTTTCTGTGAAAGTGTTATTTCTCTTACCTTGTTGATGTGGGTCTAAATCGTCTCATGCCTGCTGCATTACGCCGAGAGTATGTGGTGAGATGATGCTCGTGTGCATTACATTATGCTTTCATTTTTTGGAATTACTCAAGTAGTGTAGGCTAAATTATGGTTCAACGATTTTTTCTCTTGGCTCTGTTTACACTTGTAACTTCCACCGTTCCGAAGTTGGGCTTTTTTGCGGAATTTTTTTACTAGCAGCAAAGGAGTGCAAGCTCACTCTGAGATTCTGAAATGCCGTACTTTGAGAAGTGAAAAGGTAATGCATGCAAATCAGTTGGGAAAGAGGACGCCAAATATGCTCGGAATTTTCATATTTCCAAAAATTGATGCAAATGCTCCGTTTAGAGGATATTCTATTAGGAATATTTTGCTTTTTACCGAGTATCGCCTTCTTGTTTATCTTGCCTTACTCTCTCCTTGAAAGCTCTACCTGAATTCATATTGCATTTCACAACGTCTCAAACTTCCATCTCTGTGATTCATATTACTTAAACTTTGCATGCGTTCCGTTACATACGACTATGGAAGTTTTAAATGTCATGTTCTTTCATACTATTCCTTCAATCAGCACATAGTTTTTCAGAATTTATCAAACCTGCACCTGTACACCTGCACGTACGGAAATCGAAATTGTCAGAGACTTACGAATTCTTCATTTCTTGCCTTTTGTTTTTTGCAGATAATTCATCGTTTACGAAGAGGCGAAATTCCGTCGGAGGCGGATGACATGTTCCTGTAGGGATTCCCAACGACTCTGGCGTTTTCCATGAGATATTTTGGCGTTATGTTGGTTTTATGTGCTTGTACATTAAATTGTAAAGATTTCATTGTCTACTAGAAAATTTTGCCATGAAATGATCGAGTGACGATCGCGTGGGACGTTATATGCAATATTAATAGCACCAATTTCCGATGTTGAAAAGTATACCTTTGTTTCTTGTTGTGAAATACCCATGTGATGTGGGGTAAATTTTGGGGTAAACAGCCAGGCTTTTGGAACTCGTTGCGAAACACAACCTATTTAAAATGTAAAGTTTATGTATGTATAATAGGTTAGCTAATTTATACATATGTAGTTGTAGGAAATATCTCAATATTTTGTTTGTTCTAAACATCTATTGTTACTGTTACGGGGGAATATGGACCTTTTCTCCGCAGGGTATGCCGAATTTATACGTAATGCAAATAGAAGCCGGATTTTACGAATCCTGGGTGAATATTTTGCTGATGTTATGCACATATTGTTAATTACGAAAACCAAGAGCATAGACTGATAGAAAACGAGAAAGGGGAATTGCTTGTTTTATAGACATACAAAGAGTAAGTTATTTATTTTTTTGCGAGTTTTTACTTACAAACGTTTGAGTTATGTACACTCGATAGGCTTAGATTTACAATTACACATTGTACAGATATTTCGAGTACATATAAATGTTATTCATAATTAAGGACAGGTAACCGAATGACGCTACTCTTCTGCTCAAAAGGAAACAAGTGTTACACAATGTAAAGTTTAAACTAGCATGCCCACCATAGCTTGCTATCTCCACATAAATTATAATACGCTTGTCCAGAGAGAGAAAGAGACAATACAATGTAAGTTGAAGTTGACGTCGACTTTCACAAGTGTGCTGAGCTGTACAAGTGTGTACATTACAATTTTTATGTGAGTTTACTGTAATTGCGAAGACCATGTTACAATTTGTAGATTTCCAGGTATTCGCGCGTTCCTCTATTCCAATACAAATAAAAACGTTTTTACTGAAACAATGTACCTACTCATCTGTTGTTAAAATATATATTAGTAAATATCTAAACAGAATACACGATAGCTCAGTCAGTTTTTATAAATAAAGATTGTTTTTATCGTTTTATCTTTTAAATAACGTTGCGATACTAATTTCTTCATCTACATACTTTATTTATACGCATACATACATACATACTTCATTATTTTGAAGCTCAGTTTGCGTGGAATGCAATATTACCCACAATCTCATTACAGTGGCTGAGCGTTATGAATCATCTTATCATGTTTTATGCAAATTCACTACGTACATACATACTCACTGGTGCCAGAACGGTCTTCATCCTGAAATACCAAAGTTTTTATTTCACAAGCATTTTCTTCTTCTCAAGAAGCTGTGTGTAGTGTAGCTCATTTGGGAGAAGTTTCATAGCAGGAGAGAGCAATAACTCCCCCTTTTTAAAGCATCTTCCAAGAAATTTGGAATTCATGACTGGAGTAAATATTAAGAGAGTGATGTTGGGGAGTTTCTTTATTTGAAAGTGTGGCATGCAAGGCCGCACATTACACCATAAAGTGAAGAAGTACACAACTGATGAGAAATGAGGACCGTTTTTGCCTGCTCTACAATTTAGGCATGCATAGAGCAAATATTTGTTTGGCAAATTGTATTGTGAAGCAGAGTTGCACCTACGGGGTTCTCCAAGAGTACATATTAATTAACCATTTCCAAGCGGCACTAAGCTTTTTAAAGTCTTGATTTTACTTACAGCTCTAACCTTTTTTCAAAGGAAAGAGTCTTTCCTTCCACTTGCGTCAGAATTAAACGGGAGATAATTCGGATTGAACTACTAAACACGTGAGCTAAAACTTGAAGCTGCACACATATGTATGTATATAGAAATATTTACGCAAAACTTTGCTTTGCAGCATCATCGAGCTGCTTAAACCTAATACGAATACATTGTGTATACCTTTCCCATATCCTAACCTTGATTAACTACATAATATTATGTTGACTAACAATATCATGTGAATTACTACTAATAGATCGATGCCATTTTCAATAGTTGCTACAGGTCGGCTAAACTTGTGGTTCACAAGTGTACATACAAAGACGTGCGACAATTTTCCAATCATACATTTCTATCAAGCTTTCTAGTGCCGAAATTTGGCACAGGCTGATTGAGTTGTACAATATTTGTAGATGTTGACTAACGCTAATAAGTCAAGTAAATAAAATATAGTTCCTTTCCCAAAAAACGGGCAATCTAAATCATAACCATTACCTATCAGGTAATGCTGTAATCTCAAGATGCAATTTTAAATAAAGTTTTGAAATCATATCATGAGGTCTCAGGTCGCCCCTTAACGTATAGAGCTGTCCTAACGCTACCTCTGGTTTATACAGGGGTACATATTTCAGTATGGCAACATTTGGTTATTACAAGGGTGAAATCGTATTATAGTAAGAGGCTTGTAAATGTGTCATGATTCAAAATCCTGTGTTCGCTCTCCTTCTCAAGCTGCCCCATAC
>JAHZMY010002343.1:0-12282 GCA_027743915.1 Seira sanloemensis | reverse complement strand
CACCCGGGGTTCCCAGGCGGTCACCCATCCAAGTACTAACCGGGCCCGACGTTGCTTAACTTCGGTGATCGGACGAGAACCGGTGTGTTCAACGTGGTATGGCCGTTGGCGAAGGGAAGAGCTTCTTTTCTTCACTTTATGCTCTTTTCTCACAACCTGCATAATATACACACACATACACCAAACAGCAAGTAGGTAGTGGTAGTAGGCAAGTACAGTGTGTGCGTATTACACGCCGTTCATGCATCTCTTTCTACGCTTTCTTTGCAGCAGTTGTCACTTTTTGGTGGTTCGGTTCAAAACACAAACTCTTTTTTTCTAGCCTGTCGTGTCAATCTGTAATCAAAAGGAATATTATCATCTGTCACAGTTCGAAACCCGGTGTGGTCATATCGTGTCACCTGTCACCCTTGGCAACGGACATTTTTTGTGAGTTAAAATTTCAAACTAGATTTAATAACTGTCCAGCCGCATATTATAATTACGTGTCCATATGTCTATATGTCAAAGAGTAGGATATTTTTTAAAGTGATTTGTTTTATTTGGTTGAACAGATTTATATTTAGATTAGAAGCTGAGGTCAACCTCAACCCCACAACTCAGTTAAGAGAGTACTTGGGATAACTATTATAACTTTAAGGATCTTTGAAACTTTGAAAAAAAACGTGTTTGATTTTTGTAGGGAGAATGGCACCGTCAAGTTCCTCACGAAAGGGGATAATAACTCGGTGGACGACCGGGGCCTGTATGCCCCCGGCCAGTTGTGGCTCACCAAAAAGGACATTGTGGGAAGGGCCCGAGGTCTCCTCCCGTATGTCGGCATGGTCACCATCTACATGAACGAGTATCCGAAGGTTAAATACATGCTGTTAGCCGGGCTAGCGGGATATGTGTTAATACACAGGGAATAGTAGTAGCTTCATTTTAATAAATTGTTTTTTTTAAAATTAAATCTCAGTCGAAACTTTCAAGAGACGAATTTTGTTGTTGTGGGGAAAAATATCCTTGTTTTCAAATGGAAAGTATTTTAATCGTCAGTTTGTCAAAATGTGTGAGGAGTTCGGTGAAATTAAATTAAGGTTGAAGCTACGGGCACATTAATGAGACATTGAATTGAGAAAAAGTGGAACTTGAAATTAAGCTTCTTTTTTGAGAATCGTGCATGATTTTAATTTAAAAGGTATAATAATTATTAAAAGTATAAAAAATGGAGATGACGTGTATTAGACTTCGTCGTGTGTATGTACATAAATAGTTTCTTGTTTTCTTGAATGCGATGATGTGCAAAAAAAGAGGTGAATGATTAAAGTTAGGTGGTGAGGACTCATGTCATATTTATATAAATATTGTGATTGTAAGACGTTCGGAAAAAAATACTTTTTTGAAATCATTGTACTTGTACCAAAAAATAAATAAATGAAATACATAATGTGTGTAAAACTCTTTAACTTAAGATACCTTGCCTTGTCATTTAAGTTCATACCTGTTTTAGTGTTTTACTACTTTTTCAAAATCAAAAGTAGGTAGGTTTTTTTAAAAAAAATAATCAATTGTAATAGTAACTTTGACTGCCCTTTTTGGTCGTAGGTTGAGATGTATCTAAAATATGATCATGAACGTAGGGCAAATAACACGCATAAAACCAAGATTCTAGGCAGTTTAAAAGATAATTAGTAATTATCCCATATAGGATTTCACTGTTGTTTTTGTTGAACGTAGATAATTTCAGTAGTAAGTTTAATTTTTTAAAGTATTCATGGCTTTTTATTCTAGGTTTCTTTACTCTCGTCTCCGTCTCCTTTTGCATTTTCCAAAGTGGTCGGTTATTTTTATTAATGGAATTGTACATTGAAACTATTCACTGGAAATATGATTAGGAGATGTGCAGGAATCCATCAATTTAAATTACATACTTTTCCCATGCATAACATACATATTTTTTCAGTCATTTAACCGTTTTACCTTAGTTCAATAAGAAATGCTGAGTATGGATTAATTAACATTAACATACATGAATAAGATTCCTATAAGGTAAAAAATCATTGATCCAAAATGCATGATTATATCTCAATAAGTCCCATCCATACTCTCCCTTCCATAGCCATGTCTCGCATTACCCCATCCCTTTCCCGTCGGCTTAATTGAATAAGGTGGCTGTATACCTGGCCAGGTAAAGTTGGCTCATTTTTTACAGTTTTTTAAGACAATTAGTAAATTGATTGCATTTCTCGTAATTAATGTTCTGGTATGAATGCACCCAACGCTACATCATACAATTTCCGATGAAAGCCATTAAAAACTTTGTCTGATTTTTTCTTTGAAATTGTTTCTTTATACGAACAAAGTTTGGAGATGGTTGCCTTTTGACACTGCCATTTTCTGGGGGAAATACCTGAAGGAGTTGTGAAGCTGTCTCTGGTCTTCCTACAAATACTTATTAATCTTTCGCCTTTTACTAAAGATTACAGTGTGGGAGGGCACATAATGAGAGTTTAGCAATTTTTTGCAGCCTGCCGAAAGGTGGGCGACAATTATTACTTATTAATCTTTCGCCTTTTACTAAAGATTACAGTGTGGGAGGGCACATAATGAGAGTTTAGCAATTTTTTGCAGCCTGCCGAAAGGTGGGCGACAATTAAATCAAAAGAAAATACTTCTTCAAATGAATCAATTAGTGTCGTGTCTTAAAAAGCCGGATTCCGAAACAGAGGTCAATTTTCCAAGGCTACATCCACTCGCCTTAGGCGAATGTGATGCGACCTTCAGTCGTATGACGACATACAGTCACAGCCTTCACGTACTCAGCAAACATGTCCGTATCCGAAAGATCTAAACAAAAAAATGTCAAATTCAATTTTAATTCTCCTCAAAACAGGTTTTCAATAGTTTCTTCTTACTGGAAACATTCTGGGTGATTCTTGACTTATTCTTGAAGATATCGTAGCCCTCGGCTCCACTCCCAAGGAATCTTGTCACGGCAACCTTGTACTCCTTATTCAGGTCCAGGGACTCCCACACAGATTTCATCTGATTACTATCATCCTGAGATAATATTTTGACGCTCTTCACCCTCTTCCCTGCATGCCCGCGAAGGTCATACACGACTTTGGCTCCAGACATCTGCAGAAACTTGCCCTGTGTGCCGGTGTATCCTTGCACTGAGTGCTCAAAAACCTGTTTCAAATCCGACCCCAACAATATCATCAACTCCATCCTGTTTCGGAAAGGGAGGATCTGGAGGACGTCTTCCATGGTGATATTGCCGCCTTTCGATTTGTTGTCGATGGAGCCACGAATACCTCCACCGTTTGCAAAAGCGATCACTCGGTGATTATGGCGCTTCAAGTACTTTCAGAAAAGCCAATTTAAAAAAGGAAATTAGTGTTAGATTCCGGGAAAAACTAAGAATCTGTAAATGCCGGCTATAAACTAATTAGAACTATTAACGTATCAAGGCCACAAGCTCTACGATAAAGCTTAATTACGTAATTGCTCACGATATATGCAATGGCATCAGTAATGGCATTCCCCAGATTGCATTCCTCCGCGCGACACTTCTCGCTATGTAGAAAGACCTCCGTCCTCCCCAGAACCACCTTCCCCACCCCCTTCAGCCTCTCACCCCACTCGTTGACCCTCGCCAGCATGGTTTCATCCTGCGGCACGGACCAATCCAACAGAACGGGATTCCCCTTGGCCCTCAACAACTCCCCTTCATCATCAAATGTCGCCTCCAAGAAGCCCAGATACTTCCCAAAAGCGTACGGATGGACGATCGGCACCTCCTTGCCCTTCTTGTTCTTCACGATGAAGGGATAAAGTCCTTCCGGTTTTTCAATGTCGGGCGGTGTCCCAGTGTACAGGAAGGTGTTCGAGTGGCCACCCACAACCAGGTCGATGTGGGGCACCTGCGCCGCCAGCTTCCGGTCGAGGTCGAAGCCCGCATGGCCCAAGGCGATGAGGATCTGGATTCCAGAGGAATGGAGTCTCTCGGCTTCCTTGGTGACCGAAGAGATAACGTTGAGGAACTTCAATTTGCCTGGGCTTGAGATGCGACGGGTCTCCTCCAAAATGTAACCGATGATGCCGACCTACACCAGAGAATCCAAATTACTTTTAAAATCAAATTTTCTACTCAGACATGTGATTTTTTATACTTGACCTTCATGCCATTATCTAGGGTAAGCACAGTGCTCTTCGACACCTTTCCTGAGGTCTGCCTCAACTGGAACTCGGGCTCCTGGGTTGCGTCAATGTTGGACACAACGAGGGGAAAGGTGCATGCGTCAATGAACGGCAGGATGCCTGGGATGTTGTCATCAAACTCATGATTTCCCAACGCCATGGCTTCCTGGGTTGCGTCAATGTTGGACACAACGAGGGGAAAGGTGCATGCGTCAATGAACGGCAGGATGCCTGGGATGTTGTCATCAAACTCATGATTTCCCAGTGCCATGGCGCTGTGGTTGAGGATGTTGACGAGGTCCGTAACCACAGCGAATCTGTGGATAGTGGTCCAGGCGGTGCCCTGATAGTAGTCTCCAGCGGAGAGATAAATGACGTTTTTCGTTTTGGCGCGGATTGAACTGACCTTATACAACCAAGTGCTAATTTAGTATTTAGTCATCATGTGCAAAAATCAATTTTGGCAACATATACATATTTAGTACGTCTGTATCACGGTATATATAAAAAAGAAATGGTCTGTATGTACTTTGTGATGAAGTCTTGCAAATCCGCCGTAGCATTTTTTACTCTTCTCCAGGTCCTCGGAGCAGGGCCCGCTGTGTTGATTGGTCTGCGCAAATCTCGCGTGAACATCACTCGTGTGCAAAATTGTGAGGTTGAATTCTGCAAATGTGTGGGGAAATTTGAGACAAAGGAAGAGTCCGAATGTGAACACCTCTTTGGAGCACATGTTGTGAATTTTAGTTCGATTTAATTATTTATTATGTACACTGGAGACGTGCACATAATGCTTCATATAAATATTTTTTTTATTTTAAAAAAATCTCTTTACAATTTGAGATCCAAGATTGAAGGAAAGAAGAGCACTACAACACATACCAACAAAAAATTTAATTGCAGTCAGAGTTTTTTCTGTGTCACCATTTTCCTTTTCCAAGAAGTTCGTGTTTTGTGTATTTCTAAATAAATGAGCAATTCACAAATGAGAAAAATAATGGCTTTGATTTGAATTGTTTTTGGAGGATTCAAATCAATAATTTGTTTTTAAATAGGCATGATTTTGGCATCGCAGGGTTTGGTCTGTTTTAACTCGATGATTGATCATTGATCACAGACATTAGTCAAAGACTAAAAAATTCCTGTTTAGTATTCCAATTCTAATACTTTTCGTCGGTACTAAAATTTAATTAACCCAATTATTTAAAGTTTTATTAGTAAAGCATTCTTTACATTAATTGCAGGATGCGCTATTTTTACACATTACGAACAAACAACAAACTCAATCAATGGCTACATACTTCAAGTGATCATGAAAAGTTGCGCCACAAGAAAAAATATTTGCGTAAAAAATTTGCCCTTCGAACTTCGAAGCCAAGGCTTTCAGTCATTTATAAAAACTGCATCTTTATTTCAAAACATTTTTGAAATGCCATATAGTACTATATTTTAACTTGCTCCTAATTTAATTAACTAAATAGGTATTGCAAAGAAAGTTAGTTTGGAATAGATGTAATCTTACAATATGTTAATGATATTCTTCGCATTTTTATTTTGAAGAAGTAACTGTACTTCGCAGCAGCTGCGATTTTAAACTTTTAAACTGTATCGTTAAAAGCTAGATGATGTCCAAATTAGTCCTAAAATCATGGGATTTCCAGATATGCAACGTGTCAACGTGTCTCACCCCGTCGTCGCCGGGGTCGTTGTCGCATTCTTCGCCTCCTCCTTGTCCAACTCATCCGAAAACCTTCCACTCTTCTCCCAACACTTCCTCATCTGGCCTTGCCTCCTCCGATGCGCATAATACTTCCTGTGCAGCCTCTCAAACTCCTCATCGGGGCAGTCTGGCAGGATGAGAATCGGATCGTGTTTTTTCATTTTCTTCTTCGACTTCGCTTCTGACTCCTCCTTGGGCTTCTTCTTCGATTCGGGTTCCGACTCCGGAATCCCGTCCTCCGCGAGGTTCATGGTCCGGCCCATCGGGTTCTTCCTCTTTGCTTTCTTCCGAATCGCCCGTCCCGTTTGCGGTGGGACACTTTTTCTTCTTCTTCTTCTTGTCACCTCCAAAGTAGCCTCCGAGCATGCCACCGCCATCATCATCGCCATCCTTAGTTTCGTCTTTTGCGGCTTCTTCTTCTTCTTTGCAGTCGGACTTCTTTGGAGGTGGTGGAGGCGGGGGTAGAGCGGGGCTGCTCTGGTTCTTTTTGATGTGGTGAGTCCCGTTCCACCTGAAGTAGCGGTTCAAGTCTTGCGTGAAGTTCTGGCCGCGCCGGTAGCCGGGAGGCTCCTCAGAACTGGAGGAGTCGTCTTCAGAGTCCTCATCAGCGGCGGGAGAGCGTCGGTGTCGGTGCCGGTGTCTCACCTTGCCCCGTTTTCGAGGAAGGGAGAAGCTTTTGGAATAGGTTGCTTTGGGGGCGGTGGGAGAGGAAGGAAGAGGGACTGCTGAAGAGGTGTTCGTGTTGCATGAGGAGCCATGGTATCGAGCTCTGTCTAAGGAGAAAATTAATTTACTTTTTAAACGATTTTAATTTTTTTCTAAGAAAGTGTTACATACATACATATTTATGCATATCGGTGAATATGTTGAATATGGATGAAGCAGTTTTCTGTTTCTTTGGAAAGGAACACCGCCATTACCGTGTGTATTTCGAAAAAAAAACAAAAATTGCAGTATTCATTTCCTAGAGAATAAAAATCAGCCATGTCCATAATCAACATGTGGTAAACAGCATGCTTGACCTTCGTGACGCCATTAAATAAGTTTTTTGGCACTAAAATCTTGGTGTTATTTATTTTTTTTGACGAAGTTTAGTTTTCATGCATTTAATTTTTCTTTGGGTACATCATATCTATTCACGATTTGAAGTTGAAGCTAAACAGCACTTACGAAACGAGTTTTATTTTTAACTATCTGTAGATATTTGCAATTGTAAAAGACACACAAAAACATTCATCATGAATCATGATTAACCCTAATCTTCAAATATATATGGGTTTTAAAATTTTGATTTAATTTCCCAAATTATTCCTTCCATTTTCCCATGATGCCTCAAATCGTCAAGGAGATAATGTAGAACGGATGAGTCTTTTGATGCAAAATATGTATTCAAATTGCCGTAAATTTAATTTTCATGTACCTGAGACACATACATCTGAAGTACACCGCTCCGGGAGAATTTGGCTCTTGGACTCAATGTCACAAAATCCACTTCCGTCTCGCATCAAACAAAGCTCACAGAAGCATTTACTCTCCTCGCTCTTTGAGTATTGAAGGCCTGCTAGCAGGATATGCGATAGATAAAAATAGATAAACATAATTCCAAAAAAAAATATCCCAATCTGCCAGTAATTGCCAATTAACCCGTCTTCCGGAGTCACATATAATCCCTGATTTCCGGCCTTAAGCAAAAAAAAAATAACGTGCGGCTTTTTTCTCACCCAAACAATGGAAGGTGCAGGCCTGCATCACCCACAACTCCTTCCTGCCCCTGACACACTGCCAGCCCCCACCTTGCCCCAAACTGCTTGATGATGAGCATTTCTCATCACATTTTGCCACAGAGAGGAGATCAGGCACATCCCAAAACTTGGACTCGCAAGACTCAAAAACGAGTATGAGAAGGAGAGCTCCAGCCGTGATTACCGTGAGGAAGATCTGGAAGTCTCTGGAAGTCCTTGTCATTTTCGATTGTTCGGGTGGAGCTGGAATTGCCCCATCATTCGTCCAGACACACAAGAAAAAAATATGTATGTATCAACTTGTGTTTTTCTTGAACTACCCTATTAAAACATGATTTTAATTGTGCAAGTCAGGAAGGTACGTGCCCCCGATGTGATCAATAGGCTGTAAAATGTGGGAATTTAACGATGTACGAAGACGATTAAAAAAGGATGAATTGAATGTATCTTCTTGTACACATTTTGTATTTGCGTCATTCCCATATTTTTTATCCCATCTTCATGAAGCTCACAGTTGTCGAGTTTCATTCTTTAGAAGCTATACGAGATTAACTAATTTTTCAGTCTTCGTTATATGCGGCAAACAGAATGAATGCAGGGTGAAATATTTCCGTCTTTCCAAGATTCCGATCAAACGATTATTGATTTGCATGGATCATGGATGAACTTATTTATTAATCTCGTGCATACATGCTAATTGTGCATCCGGTGCAATAATGCTCCCGAAAATTTTAGCATCTCTCATTTCCATTTCCCCTTTATCTTTTGTCTTCAGGTTTCACAGATTCTTTCAGCCTATGCATTTGAATAAAAATTCCGTTCCTGTATTCTTTTACATTCTTGATAAAAAATAGGCTCGTCTCGGTAATTGATAAACTGCGTCTTAGAAAATACGTTCCATTTGAAAAAAAAACACTTTTATTTCAGTTTCTGTCCGTCGAGCACGTCTCTCGACTTGTGCTTTCCTGCCTAAAAAAGTTGAACAATTTTTTTGTTGGAATTAAATATTTAAAAGTAAGTTTGCAAAAAAAAATTTTAAAACTAAATAAAAATTGAAAAATGCATCGGCACAGTTATTACTGTGACTGCCGCGCTCCGGAACACTTCCCCCCGCCGGACATAGAGCTGCCCCCGATCCCAGAGGAGGTGGACGAGGCTCCAGACAACTATTCTGGAACTGGAACCTACGAGACTGCAGATTTCCAGCCTCTGCCGGTTCTCAGAGGAGGTCAGCAAGATGCAGTATGGCGACCTCGCACCGACGACGAAGCAAAGAATGACGACAAGGGCAAGGGGTCTTTGAGCCTCTTATCTGCTGAGACGAATCCTTGCCGAAGTAATCCAGCCTTGGCTCGAAAGAGATGGGCCCTGTGGAATATATGGGATACGAACCTGACCCAGCTGAGGATGGAACGCGAGGTGGTCGTTGGGCCAGATTTGAAGGAGAAAGCGGATAATATTGTTGTTGGTCTTGACCCATCGCGAATTTACGACAATCGTCGACAAGGTTTTTGGATGGATGGGGATCAGTGACTTTGAGCTGGGGTCGGAGACGAGCTTTATAGTGGTGAGTGGAATTATTAATTTTTTCAATGAAGCATTTTTATCATATCTGTTTCCCATCAAAGGTTGTCCCGGAAAGAACAAAACGAAAAAATCTCACATCCCCCCAATTTCCATATTTGGGCTTTTTTCTTGAAATAATTAGCTTCTGAATATCATTATTCTGTGCAAATATATTTTGGACAAATAGGTCGTTTGATACGTCAAAAATCTCCAATTACATCAATATTTAATTTGCGCGAGTTGGAATAATTTTTACAATAAAAAATTAACCGCTGGCTTTTCGGAGTTGCAATTCGTATTTTTACTGGTATTTTTCCATCATCTTGCTCAGTCCTCGTAAAATAAATTAAAATCATTATTTCGATTAAAAAAATAATCCTGGATGTTTATTTACCATATTTTTGACGCATCATGTGAATGTTTCAGTTTAAACATAAGCACGGATAAATGCTGCTCAGAAATTAATTATTATTTCGGAAATACCAAAGTCCAACAATAGGAACTACGTTGATGTGAGATTTTTTCTCTTTTAAGTTTTCTGGGACAGGACAACCTTTGATAGGGAACAATCTGAACAAGAAATATGTAACACACTGGAAAAACGGAAGAGTCGACCCTATTGCTGGGTAGCCCAAAAGGTTATGTGTTGTATTTTTTTAAATTTTAAAAAAATCTTATGTTGGTTTATGCAGCTCCTCGTCACCCAGAAGAAGATTGAGGATCGTTCACGTGACTCCCAATTATTCGAGGTGAATGTGAGACAAGTCCGATTCGAGACGGGGCGCCCTAGCCCTTTCTCTACTGTCGCTCAATTGCCTCTTCACGAAGTGGTCCACGAGACTTCAGTCACCTCCGTCATGGCCTCAGGAAGCCTTGGAGTCATCCTGCAGCAGATTGTGAGCCACTTCGACGTGCTCATCGTGTCGGGCGGATTCCAGCTTCAACGGACCCAAACAGGACTCGTCTGTTACCTCAATTCCAAGACTGAGATTGTCCGATTTTGCATAAAAAAGGTATGACTCATTTCACTTAAAATTCAAAATCTGCGAAATCGTAAAATATATGTTTAGCCTTTAATTTGAAATTGTGGTTCAGAACAAATGCATCAACCCCATATCGATGATAGAGAGGATCGAGCCTGAGGGTTGTGAGCATCGCCTCAAGGTTACCTACACGGCTGCCAAGGGCGGAGTACGCAGGGAGGTTATCCAGCGTCGGGCGGTACTCACAGAGTATTGCTGTCATCATAGGTAATCCCCAAGACAATAAATCAACATAATTATGAAAAGCAAAATATCCATTTTTATTATTTTTTTATTTTAGGATGTGCGACGTCATGGAAACGGAAGGCAGTCCAGACAGGCGACTTCCGGTGCCACTGACTCGTGGTATAGATCCTTCCCAGACATTTGACCAAATTTTCGTCCAAAATATGGGAACCCTCGTTCAAAATGACAATGATGGCTATTTCGAAAGCAGCTATTGGACTGATAGATGGGGCTCCTCCTCCTACTCCCCTTCCCCACAGCCGGCCTCAACTTTGAGCTCAATCCCGACATCCGACCTAGGTGGAAGGTGGAGATCCGTCTCTGAAAGCAGCACAACTTCCACGACTGCCAATGCAAATCCGCGAGGTTCAAAAACTTGGTCCTTCCATTTTGAATACCGATGGCTCCAGAGAGTTGACGCCCATTCGATGCAATGGCGAACCCTCCTTGTCTGGGTGATGATGTGTATGACCCTCCTTCTACTAGTCTTGGTTGGCCTGCTTCTGTTGTATACCGCGACTTCTTTGGCTATGACTAACAATTCCAATACTGGCCCCCAAATAATTGTGCGTTCAGCGAATGGCGTCAACTTGGACAGAACGGCGGAGCCCCAAAAGGTCATCAGAGCTGCAAACGCAGACGACTATCAACGAAATGATGACGATGATTGCGATGATGATGTAGAGGACCTTCAAGACGACATGGGTCATGGGTCGAAAAATCATTTCGTGGAGGAAACGACTGAGGAGACGCCCATCGTTAGAGTCTTCTTCTTTGGATTTGACTTCGGCAATGAAAATTACAACTTTGACTATTTGCTCCGCAAACTGGGCATTTCGGGGGAAGATGAGACGGAGCCTGGAAAAAATAAAAGAGTTGCTAAGAGTAACTAATTGGTTAGCACATTAATTACTAAAATGTTTATGATTCTTCATCTTGAAAATAGTTTGATGAGAAAAAAGTGACATTTTTGTTTGCTGAATTTAGTGCAGGAATGCATTGCATTTAAAAATATATATAATTGAATTTTCAACATATTTTTCGTCATAAATAAATGTAGATGAATGCAATTTACCATGGGATTTATAAAATTATGAATTACAGCTTCTATTGTAATCTTGTGATTGGAATTGCGTAGAGTAAGCTGCTTGCGAAAAAAATCACGTTAATATTCTTGAATATCTCTTGTTTGGAACAAAAAAGTTTGCGGAGAAAAAATATATTTTCTGGAGTTCACTTCATATTTATTTTGGGGCCACGTGTCATTAGAATCACGTGTGAATGAAAATGTCATTTAAAAATATTATTACATAATTGTTTATAGTCATAGTTTCAGCATAATTTTTCATGCATAAATATAAATCGTAAATGTATACAATTTAACGTGCATTTATAAAATTGTCGTTGTTCTCTCTCTTGTGTTACATATGCTGTGTTGAATAATAAACGAGCTTGACTCTTCACGGACCAAACTCAAATAACTAAAAGTTCATAATTAAAAGTAAAATTGTAGTCAGTTTTCTTCAACTCTTTCCTGAGATTTTGAAGTTTGCATTTCAATCCAGTCTGCCATTAAAAAATTTCAAATCTTCAATTTGCACCAACATTATCTAACTTTTCTCTGAATCCGGTTAGCCTGAAATGTTGGAGTTTAAAGAAGAATTTTCTTTTGATTTAATTGTCGCCCACCTTTCGGCAGGCTGCAAAAAATTGCTAAACTCTCATTATGTGCCCTCCCACACTGTAATCTTTAGTAAAAGGCGAAAGATTAATAAGTATTTGTGGGAAGACCAGAGATAGC
>JAHZMY010002342.1:0-11379 GCA_027743915.1 Seira sanloemensis | reverse complement strand
ATTTTCCCAGAGTTACCGGCACAAAACAATAATCTTATCGTTCGAGCCCCGCTTCCTTTTTTCCAAAGATTTCTTTTAAAGCGTGAACAATCACCAGTTCTCGTCATGCTCATTGTTCATGGAATCATCTCTGAATGCATAAATCCCACAAAGACATTTTTTTCAAGACTGCAAAAACCAACAATACGTGCTGAACACAGTAGTCAGATAGAGAGAGAGAGAGGTTTTTCGACATCAGCCATGCATTTTTCAGAAGCGAGCAGGTAGGCAGGACAGAAAAAGAAATGGTTTTAAATGCTCAGGTGTTGGAGATGCCATTGAATCCCCATATGAAAGCAGAAAGGTGGCCTAAATCCATGAAGGTAAAAATACACCGTCGTCACTCATCCGCTTTTACATTCCCCCCACACATTGTATACACCTTCAAGAAAAACGCCTAAAATATGCTTTCCACACCGGAATATGCATAATATGGTGAGCATTTCCCTTTTTTGATTCATATCACACATTTTCAGGTTCTTTTAACACTTGTCTTGCTTCGCCCGCTTCATTCTCCAAAAAGCAAAATTGGGTTGTGAGTTGTGTACTATGGCACAACACAAAATGTATTTACATTTAAAAGCTGGGAAGTTTGCTACCTCAAATCTATACTTCTCTTTACCACCAGCCATTCCACCTTCTCTAATCTTTTATTCTCTCTCTTTTGCCGACTTTACTTAACATTTTTCGCCATCTACTACAACCATCGAAAAACTTTTTTTTCCAGTTTTGCTGAAAGCCGCAATGTAAACGTCTATGAACTAACACATAAGTAAGTAAGTAAATGATAGAAGGAGAAGAAGCTGCTTGGCTTCATATACCTACTTCACGTTTTTTTCCAAAAGTCACGAAACCAGAGCGAGAATGAGAGCATTGTATTATGTTCCCTTGTGAAGAAGTAAGTGGTAGCATCGGAGAAACAAACAACTTTGTTTCTTTTTGAAGAGGAAATGACAACACCAAAAAGGCAACCACACAGCTCTCATTTCTCTTGCCACAATGCTTCATACAACATCAAGTTTTACTGACATGTCTCAATTTTCCAAGCTACCCGCAAATGTAAACTATGCAAATGCATATATATGTATATATGTATGCTGTCTGGAAAAAGTAGAGAAAAGTTTCTTTCTCGTTAGCGCCGAACTGAACAATAGGTTATGTCGACCGTTGGAGGGGAAACGAGCTATCGTGAAATTGAAAAAATGACTTTACACTAGCAGTGAAATGACGTTACGTGTAGATTTACAAAGTCAAAAAACATTGTAGCCTGGTGATATGTCAGCGTGTCTCATAATGCCCTTATAGGACTCTCTCCAGCCTTTCCACAACTTTTTTCCACCCAAGAACGAACTTTATTCATCGAACCGCTAGTTTTCGGTGAATTCTGTCGGTGTCGGCTTCCTCTCCACCAAAACTCCATCCTGTGTCTCCCAAAAACTTTCTGTTTACTTCATTTTCGCCTTATCTGTAAACTTAGCTCAGCGAGGCAATGAATTCATGGATTTTTTCTCTCTCTCTAAAAAAACGCCGGGCTCACGTTTTTTAAAAAGAAAAAACCTCATATAAAATACAAAGTTTTACCACATTTATGTACTTTTCTTGTATGCTTCTTGAGTCTATGCTGAATCTACTCACATCCTTTCGTAAGTAAAAAAAAGAGTAAGACGGAGCCCACGTCGGAGGCACGACGGGAACAGGAACATGGTCAAGATAGAGCTTTCTATACATATTTCAGCCTTCTTCCATTCCATGGAAAAACATACATTTAACATCCTGAAGCAGTGGTGCTGCTGGCAACAGCAGTAACGATCCCTATCTGGATCTACTTTTTTCACAAGTCGTGAGCTCTGAGTTGAAACTGTGTTTTCTAATGCTATGCTTTTTCCATACCAAATACCGATGCAATGAAGAGGAGACGATAAAAAGCGGATTCAGCTTGTTTTTTTTCTTCTCACACTTAATACATTTAGTAAGTTTGCTGAAAAATAATATATACTTTTTTTTAGCTGACATCATATCATCGCCATCACCATCGTCAACATCTTGTTTCGTCCCAAAAACCAACGAAAATGAAGAAAAAAAGAGAAAACTCATGATATTGGCACGAATCTCATACAATTCCCAGTAAAAGAAACAGTGCCCTGTGTTTTTCTTCTATTCTCAGGCATTATAATATCAAACTTCCCGTGTTGAATTCGAGAGAAAGAGAGGCAAAATGACACGCCACACACAGGCATATGGGGCAGCATGCAACTCCAACTTTGAGTTGTGCTGAAAAAAAAACAACGTTCAAGCCTTTATCTAATTCATATCGCATATATTGCGTTTTGCCCTGTATGAGTATATAATGCAAATGTATATCAAAAAGGAAAATAAATTTGCCCATTTCAAAACACAAGACCTGGCGAATCTACCTATATTTTTCATTTAAAAAGCTGAGCTATACAGCCGCTTACGTGACTCTCACAAAATCCGACACACATTCTCCCTTTTAGGTACACACTAACTCATAGTAAACTAGTGCAGTTGCAATAGGAATGGAACAGCAGAATGAGAAAAAACAACAGATAAACAAGCACAATAGCATTATTATTATATCTATTATTCAACTTGAGCATACCATCGTCATTTGCCGGAGAGCGAAAATGCAGAGGCCATTTTCCATTGCTCCCAAATACACGCGAGTTGTTTCCCTCCCGTCCAATATCATATTTCTCAAAAAAAGCAGCAGCACGAGAACAATAGCTAGGCACACATTGCCCCCAAATAACCTACACCGACAGAGTTCGTAGTGAAGGAGCCAGGTAAAAAAAACGAGGAGACATTATTTGCCATTTATTATGCTTAATTGAAATATTTTTTTGTCTCTTTCTCGAGTAGCGCTACGAGCGACACTATTTTAAAATGCATGTAAAGTTGAGAGCTCACCCGAACAGTCGCCGGTGACGCGACGGCGACGTGATGCCGCGCGCCGCTGCTAGATTGTGCATGAGCTCAGCCGCATTTTGCGAAATAACAAAGACGGCTGGCTCTCCATTCGCTTTACCAAGGCTAGACGATATGAGCGCCTTCGTCACTTGAGCTTGGTGCGAAAGCTCTGCCTTAATTTACAGCGATTAGGGACTGACTTTACGTATGCGAGTGTGTATTATCTGCAAAAAGCAAATCTGAAGTAGGTAAATATGTGTGCATAATATATTTTATGTGGTTTCATGCCCAGAAAAAAACTGTTCATATTTAATGTGCTCTGACTTTTACGTAAAAAGTAGAAGTGCGCACATCTCCTCCTATTTAGAACACACTCAAAATAAGTTTGATAATGTGCAGCTAAAAGTGCATACTTAACAACTCAAGTTCGGGGTTGCCCCAATCGGTATCTCTCTGTTTGTGTTTCATATCATCAGACAAAAAAAAGCTTGAAATATGTTAGTTTTTTTTCGCTACTTGCCAACTCACATTTTTACCTGCTTTAATTTACCTTTGCAATGGAGAATATCTACATGAGCCTAGCTACATGTGTGCTCCGTGAGCTATACAAATTCCTCATAATACGCTATTTACCTACAGAACAGAGCAGTTACACACACGGCAAAAAGGGGAGAATGAGTGTGACGCCGATGATGATGAGAGAATTAGGCATAGTAAGCGCATACAGAGCTTTGGAAAGAGAGATGTGAGGTAATGATGAAGCCCATACGGCATTTCTGCCTAATGCCTTCCACCTACCTCGTATCTGTGAGAGGCAATGAGAAGCAATGGTATTTCGAATGGAAAGTATGCTATACTATGGCTGCTTATGGTAGCAGGGCTGCCCAGGAGCTTTTTGCTTAAAAGCATGGGGCTTCGAGGGGGTCGATAACACGAAATTTCGACCCTCCAAAGCCCCCGGAGCTCGCCGGTCCCCATTTAAACATTGCCCCACGCAATGAGCCCTATCCATTGGTGTGCTTTCTCCGGGTCAAAATGTCGATTTAGGTCCGATTTCAATGCTAATCGCAACAAAGGTGGTAAAAAGTGTCTGGACAGCCCTGCTCCGTCACTTGCTCAGGCACACAGACAGAGAACAGAGAGAAGCGAGAGACATGCATACAGCAAACTCAGCACAACCAAATCCACCACACTCTCCTCCGTCCGTCAGGGTGTTTACACTTTTTTTTGCAGAGAAACGCAAAATAAAGTGGGAAAAACACCATGTGACCCTGACATATGTGACCTGAACGCGAGATAAACTTGTCGGGTAGTCCCCCGACCAAAATAGTTGGACTTTGGGGCGGTCTGCACAAAGAAATATGCAGTTGAAACAGAGGCGGTCACTTGTCTCACTCAATTTTACACGCAATCAAATGGAGAAAAGCGGTTCATGAAAAGGCGAAAATTTGGTGCGGATGCGAGTCTGAAAGGCGGAATTTTTGTTCAGGCCTTACCTTAACAAGTTGATGAGTGTGTCCACCAAAAATTTTCCAAGGGTCAGGGCTCGGGTCACTAAAAAATCCCGACTTCAACTGAGCAGTGTGCACAATGCAAAGTGAATGGAGAACTATTGGGCTGTGGGCCCAATTCCTCTTGCTTTATAATATATACAAGCCAGGCAAAAGCCTCATAAGCGAAAGCCATCAGCTTTGCACAAGGCAAAGTTAAGTGCATGCAAGCTCCCATTTGTCTTTAGCTTAGGACGTAAGCACCCATTTACTCATGTACATTTGGCCAAGCCACCACAACAACGCTCATAAGCAAATGGCAAAAGAGAAGAGCCTCTGCCACTGCTACAGTCTTCGCAAGCCTCAGCACTTTTTTTCCCATGTAAATTCAATGGGAAAAAAGGAGAGGAGAACGAGGAGCTTTGCCGAGTCTCTCGTGGTGATGGAAATGATGATGACGATGATCATGCTGTTTACTACGGATTCCACTTTTTCTCATACGCCGTTCATTCGCAATGGCAATATGCTCTGAGGAAAGAAAGGAAGGAAAAAATGCACACAAAGTTGCCTATGCCTACACATTCTAGCCGTTCTTTCGCCTTATCCCTACTCCCGTGCACGACAAAGCCACATAGGCAAAAACGCTACAAGCTTTTTCAAGTGGGACTCTGAAGACGAAGAGCCATCATCGTGCAAGAGTCGAATGATGCCATGGCATTTGCCGTGGAATAATATAACTAGAGCTTTGAATTTCCTTTGACTCAAGCCGTTTTTTTCCTCTTCATTTCCACCAGAGCCCGAGTTTCTCCTTATGTTGTCAGGCGAATTGCGAAAGCTCTGTGAAGCATTCTGGAGCAAGAAAACGACAACTCGGCTTCATTTCATACAAGGCGACGCTGCTGGTGGTGTTTCTCCTTTGACTTTGGGAACACCACCGACAGTCAACTTTTCTACATTCCAAAAACTATAATGGTCAGAAATTCGATGGCGTTCTTCCTCTTTTTTTCAGTAAAACTTATTTTCGCCTTGAAATGATTTTTCCTAATCCATTGTGTCAAATATTTATCTACGATAATGTTTAATTTGATGATGATGATCCCCCTGATGATCAACCAATACCCAGATTGAATTCAGTTGCATTCAATCCTTTTGCAAAATGATGTTGAGCGTTAATTCTCTGCTCTTGACATAATAACAATCGCACATTCAATAAGACAAAGGATGATGAATGGGGGTAGGCGACAAAATGACCCCCCCTGCACAAAATCAGTTTGAAGATCACAAAAAAGAAAAAAAACTTAATAGCAACGATACCGACAAAAAGTTTTTTTCAAAATCATGAACAACTGTGTAGGTATTTGCCAATGAGTTTTAATGGTGAAGGCTCCTCAACAATTAAAGAGGTTTCGACATCGGGATTAAAGGTCACGTTTTGGTCTCCCTTGAACACACCTCATCCCCAGACGAGGTTGAAAGAAAGAGAGTGGAGAAAAAGCAGGGAATTAAGGAGCACAGCTACTCCGTCTAGTACTCTAATGGTAGAACAACGTGAAGCCCTGAACAAGTGTCATATCATCCACTCATCTTCACTTGATAGCAAAACATGCGGCTTTGTCTCTTTTTTTGCAGAGCGTAGCTCGTTCTCAGCCCTCTGCTTTTTCATACATATGAGCACCGGTGTCTAGACTGACTCGGCACAGTTTCCCTCTTCAAATTTGACGAAACGAGAGTCCAATCAGAGGTGGCGTGGTGGCCCCCACCCACAGAAAATGGGCCAATGAGGCGCCATGCTCGTTGCAAGCGCCAACGTGCCATTTAGTGTTGGATGGATTAGATCCGGATAAAATAGACGGAGCAGCAGCAGCAACAACAACCCTGTTTTATGATCTCCAGCTCTTTACATTATATCGCGATAGGAGGAATAGTGGAGGATAGAGCCCCAACTGCTTCATATTCACATTTTCACCAGTTAAAAGTTTCACAATATGACAAGGATAAGTGGACTGGATCTGACTTCCCTTCAACAAAATATTAGCGTTACTCTCGCATTCCAGGCATCTTCATCTGAATCGTGCGAAGTGACAACAATGGATAAATGATGCCATGTAGTCTCGTGATGAATTGAATAAAAATTTCAAAATGAATCGTTGAATGAGAAAAATTACCGGAAGAACTTATTCCGTATCTATATTTTCCATTTTTTTAATTTGCCGTGATTATATGAATGCCTTACATTTTCCCTTCACGTGGCACCTTAAAGAGGACATAAAGTTCACCAAACAGTCATTATACTTTCTTCTTATTGTTAAATAAAAAAACAGACTCATTAATCCATGTCTTACACAATTACATTTACTAAGGAAATTATATCATGCGTGGGGCATTCTCCGAAGATCGCAGAAATAGAGTGAATGTGATGTATTATGTCGACAGTCATGTCAATTAATTGGTATGACACCGACACCCTTCCCAAAGTTATCCAAAGTTTATTTAATTTCCAAAGGTAAGCGCTATTAAGCGTTTATATAAAAATAAATTCGTCCCCATGCTATAAAATGATCCGCTGTATTAGTAAGTATTTGAATACTCAATTTAAAGCAATTTTTTACAGTTTAAGTTACACTGCAGGTAAGTAGCACTTTTGCAGCTTTCATCGGTTTACGTATTGTAATACTTTTATTATTTCTATTATATAAGAATTAAATGCTGCATATTAAGTGCTTTACTAGGCTGCTTTCTGAATAGCTTAATTGTGCTTTTCAGCTAATGTTCGCGGTGGAAAAGTATTTACTACTTAGGATGAGAGATCTTTCTAAATTGACACTTCAGGTTTTCCAAGAACAGACTCGCCTAATCCATAGCATTTAACATTTTCTTGTGGATCGCCCAGGTTCATGTGTAAAATGAGTCGAGAATTTCTAAAAGCAATGAAATATTTAGTCTGGCTTTAGCTACCGATCAAATTTACAAAATACTAATGTTATTCCAGATTTCTAGCTGGGCAAAAAAATAACTGATTGCAAATATGCATGACAGGAAAATGTATGGCAAAATATGAAAAAATAATATTTGATATTTCGTCAAATCTCGATCTTATATCGTCCTAAAGAAAGACCGTTAAATATTCTGACTTATGATCACTGAGTATCAATAGATACATACGAACGCTTCTGTTTCCTACTGAATACCAAACTTGTCTCATTTATGTGTAATTTTTAAGACGAAATCGAAGACGTTTCTTTCGATCTTTCACGAAATGCTAATTAAAATGAATCTATTTTTAAGGAGAACAACAACTTATCACGAGTTATTAAAATGAATGGAGCTCATCACTGATTATTATAAAAATTGTTTTTATTAAGGCTCAAGCTCTCGATCAAGCACTTTGAGCTTCATCAGGAGAAAATATGAAGAAAGAACGATTGAGATTGCAAGGGAAAAGAATATTACAAAATTTTACGATTTTTGTAAGGAATTTCTCAATTGATAAAATTCATCCTGGTTAGTCTTAGTAACGGAAGAAGAATTACATCTAAGATGGGGTCAACGTGGGTACCCGTATTTTGATTCATATTGTTGGTATGGGTTAGGATCCAAGGATGTTCTTTAAATTTTCGATGGAATGATCGAACTTTTTTTCAGACTTGCCGAGCGACAACAAAGCCGAGGTTTGAATTCTAGAGTCATGGAGATTTTTCTTTACTAACGTTTTAACATTTTGCTTCTACTTGAGATTATTTATACGTCAAATAATCTTTCCAGTTGAACATTTTACCTGGGAAGCACTTTGTACCATAAATGTTAATTAAAGTATACGTACTAATATGTATTGTTTAATTGCCTAATCGATTTTTGAAGCATTGTCTGGGTCATTAAGGATTTTCATTTTCATTGTCTGTACTCAATGACCGATTCCAAATTACAAAACAGCGCAATAGATTTGGTAACAAACTTCATTGTAACTTTATGCAGTTATACACTACTATGTATGTATCTACATATTATACACTATATATCAAGATTCATGATGAAGTGGAATGACAGAGGTTTCTTTAGTGCAAGCAGTTTTGCATCCAATCTCATCGATTAAGCTTTTCTGTAAGGTAAGGTAGTATGTTAAATGATCAGGACAATTTAAAACGGACAAAAAGTGTTTACTTTTATGTTTTAACTTTGCGTTAACATTTGTGCTATTTTTTCGATTTATTTGTGACGCCCTTGACGACTACCAGTACACAGCTACTAAACTGGAACACCAACTGGGATTAAGGAATGCACATAATTATTATGCAATAGTTTACTTGGAGTGGCTAAATCCTAGTTTGGGGCAATGTAAGAGTTTTTACTTTGGGAGAATGTGGGAGCTGTGAAACACTCAATAATCACGTAAATCTCGTACAGTAGTTACTTTTGACGACAGTTAACATTAAAAATAAATAAAATGAATTACAATTGGGAAAATATTGGATTTTAGAAAGTTTTATTCAGAAAGCTATGTACAGCAGTAAAATACACAAATGTTCATAAACGGTACATTTCATTTCTACTTGATACACTCTACACCCACACTACAAGTAATCATCATTCCTAATAAGCCAAAATAGATTAAAAATTCCAATTATCATAAAATTACAACAATAACATTAAAATTACGATAAAATGTATTTACAAAAGCAAAAAAGGACTCCCTAAACAAATTTTATCAAACTTAGCCACCACCAACTCCTTACCTTTATACATACTGAAATTTAAGCATACATTGAATGTAACACGACGCATTTATAACAGATTAAGATTATCGGCAAGGTTTGGATTAACACTGGTCGCCCAATCCGGTGCGCTGATGTAATTCAACAAAACCTTTCGCAAAGTCTCCTCCTCGCCAGCCATATCCAACAGAGTATCTGCATTCAATGCTGCCGGATGCTCCAATGTCAACATTCTACAACCAGAGGGAGAGTTACACAATCAATATTTAGGCATAGACAATAATTCGACGCAAATCTATTAATTAAAGAACTTTGCATTTCCAATCGAACCGTGTCATGGTCTGCTGACCAAAGGTAACAATGTCACTGATCCTTTGCTTCCTAATCGATGGCACAAGTCCACTGCCAAAGTCGCGCAGTTTCTCCAAAGACGTAATGTCCAAATATGACAGCTCATTTTTCTCCCTGATGACTGTTTCGCAGTCATCAAAAAGCTCTTCCACGTTCATTGTTACAGCCAATTGTAGCAAGCAGACGGCAGTGTGGAAGCTTTGCTGAGCCCCAGTCGTGTCCCCGTAGTACAAGTAACGAACGAAGCTGTCCAGCGAGCCACCATCAATGCCCAGAGCAGGCCCGACCTCGATTCTCTTGAATGCACCGACCTGAACGGGTCGAACGCGTTGCAAAAACTCTGGCAGTTGAGCTGTTCAAATATGAGAGGAAAGATACAGATGTCCAACCAATTTATCCTAGAATCCTTCATACATGCATTTTAAACTGTGATTTTTGCAAAAAAAAATATGTACATACCTGCCACTACAACGTAATGGCAAACTACTTTGATGTTGTCGGACGCCACGAATATGAAGTCCTTATTGGGTCCAAGCTCGTACATGATCCTAAGCAAGTCCTTGTCAGCGTGAAGAGTTCTCCTAGAAGCAGGCGGAGCAGCGCCAACCTAAAGTTCACAATCGCTTGTTACATACTTTTGACATTAACATTCTGACACGTTTATTTTAAGCAATTTGAAAGTGTGCAAACCAGGTTTTGAAGTGCCTGGAGTTCCGGAAGTGGCACATTTGGAACCGGGGGTGCTGGTGGTGGTGGGGGTGCAACCGGAATCGGAGGTAGATCTAGTAACCCGAACCCAAAATCCGCCATCGGAGCAGCAGCGCCACCAAATTGACAGTTCCCGTCGCACACAGGATGATGAAGACATTGAATTGGGCCGGGGACTAACTCAATCTCGAGTTCGTCGTCCATCCCGTCATCTGATGAGCCGTTGTCGTACGGCCTGGATGATGAAGACATTGAATTGGGCCGGGGACTAACTCAATCTCGAGTTCGTCGTCCATCCCGTCATCTGATGAGCCGTTGTCGTACGGTCGAAAAGGGTTGAATGGGTACCTGTTGTCACTCATACTGGCTGTCCTAAGACAATGGGAGAATTACACATGAAAATGGAAGTAAAGGAATCGGATTGGAGATGTTTACTTTGTAAGCAACGAATTATGATACAAGACATACCTTCCCTGAAAGTCCGATAGGTAAAAACGGTGTAGATTGATTCTGATGGATGAAATTCTAGAATGATGCAAAAAAGATTCAATGAATAAATGTTTACCTAACCTTGTCAATAAAAATACATATTTACAGCACGAGCTAATGAGAAGAATAAATGCTTTACCAATTCTCTTGTGCAAAAATTAAACAAAATGGCGGAGTGTTGAAATGGGGATTGGCTCAGCCCTTCAGCAAAGGTCCCGTATTCAACACTAAGACAATGGATCTACGGTGATTTCTTACGCTCAAAATGACGAATCCAATAAACTTACACTTAAATAGAACATCAAATGGGGTAATTACTCAATTAATGCGAAATTTCCTATTCTTCTCGCCATAAAAATGTCTCCGACGGAAGTCGGCAAGCAACTTTTATGCTTTGGGATTGGGAAATAAAATGACGAAGGCACCTCAGCCCAACAAAACGCGTACTACAATGAATACTGCTTAAAATTGCATCGAAAAAGGTCTCTTCTGATTATACGGATGAAGCCTCAATAGCTTTAACCAATTTTACCCCTACAACGTACGGGTACATACACGGTGTAAAGAGCCCAATGTAGTAAAAAACTTTGCATTATTAAGATCATTTCTTAAAAGAAAAAAAACATTAATTTTTATTAGGCTGGGATTAAGCTGCACAAGATCGT
>JAHZMY010002341.1:0-14398 GCA_027743915.1 Seira sanloemensis | reverse complement strand
CCCATTTCAAACTCCCCTATCGGCTAAACTCCCCCAAGCGCAACACAATTCAAGCCGTATACACAAGACATAAACGAGACAACTGGGGGAGTTTGTGTACTAATATTTGAGGGAGTTTGAAATGGGGGAGTTTGACCACTGGGGGAGTTTGACTGGGGGAGTTTGGGTAGGGGGACTTTGGCATGGGGGAGAATAGGTGGAACCGTTTTGAATGTCCAAAATGTCACACTAATTTTGTCTTCACGTACCCGGTACTTACCATTTTGAATCTTTCCCAACATCCCTCCCTGATCCTTTTTTACAATACATAATATAATAGCTTGGATCTTGGAACTTGGAAGAGTAGAAGCGTATTCCAATTGCACGCATTGACAAGAAATCGTTATGCATCATCACTTCCAAGCACAGAAGACGATGAGGAAAACTGACAAGAGGAAGAAAATAATGATAACGAGTCAAGGTTTAATAGAAAAGGACGGCGGCAGGTGTTAATTGGTCCCAAGACAAGACTCTCGAACCAAGCAATGAATTTGGCACACGCAAAATATGTTTAGTGTTAGCCCAATGCCACACATATTAGTATTGTTCAAGTCATGGAATCACGACATAAAATCTTTTTACATACATATATGCAATATGGTAATGAAAATGATTTTCGTAGGCTGTAATAATGACATCTGTAATATTTAGAATGAATTTTTACCTTATTTTTAGCATGCAAAAATATAGAATTTAACTGCATACCGTCGGTGTGCCCTGCAATAGCATTAATTCCTTTTTTGCTGGCAGGTAAAGGCACTAACTCCTTTACCTTTACCTTGGAGTTAGTGCCTTTACCTGTCCGCAAAAAATGACATGGTGCATTTACCCGTCTGCAAAAAAAGGAATTAATGCTATTACAGGGCACACCGACGATACACATGTTCGTATACCAATATAATTACAAGTTGTACAAAAATGAAATGAAATAATTTCGTACGATCAAACTGCACCTTACTTCAAGTAATTAATTAATAATCAGTGAAACCGTTGTAATTTTTACAAAATTTTGAAAGAATGCAAATAAACTGCAAAAAATATAAGTGAAGTCGAGAGCGATTTTTTCACTTTGAATCTTATAATTTAAAAAATTCTAATCCGTATCTCGATTTGAAATACCAAAAAACTCTTCCCCTAAAGTCCACGTATGTTCACATGCATTTTTGCTATTGACCTCTGACCTTGTGTGTGCCAAGTTCACGTAGGTTTCAAACCTGAAATATTTTTTCTCCATTCAAACAATTTTAAAACGTGAAGCACGAAGGGGTGGCGATCGACCATTGACCAAAAATTAAAACAATATTCAACTCATCGGGAAAAATTAACGTGGGGCGATGTGAGACATATGAAGGATAACAAGAAGAATATTTGCATATCAAATTTAAAAAATGTTACCGATTGAAATTCATATTAATAGTCTATAGTGAGACTTTTAAAAAGTACATATGTACTTCCGGTTTCGGCTGTTTTCTCAAAAACCAGAAAGCCATAAATTATGAAAAAAATATCAGCGGAATCTCTTTAATCTGCGTAACAAGACGCCATCATAATCATCACATTATTTCCAACGTCTTCGGATTTAGGAAAAAAACTGAAACCTTCATTTTTGGGTGCAAAAATCTCCTATACTAGCTTAAAAGCAATATTTTTAACAAAAATTCTGTCCTCGTGCAAAAAACCCAGAGCAGACAAATATTTATGGCTGCAGTTTGCACATTTTTTTCGCTTATTGCAATGCCGATGTCGATCCACAAAAACAGCACAAAATTTCCCTGCGGGTATTCAAATAGATAATTAGCCAAATGCGTCTAGTCTCGTTTCTCGTGTCTCCCTTTTCAATTTCCACTTGCTCTTGAAGGAAAGGAAAAGGTGTGAATTAATTAGCACATTTTCTCCCACTCCTCTAATTTTCTTGGGCTTTGTTCGACTTCTTCCTACACTTATTTTGCTAAAGCCCTCTCTTCCATAATCATAATCAATAGTCAATATAGCGTTGTTGAATTGAATGATGCTTTGTTTTCATTCCAGCTCCAAGCTTGAACTTTTTCCTTAGGGGTCATCCATAAAGAACGTCGCATTAAAAACCCGCTTTTGGATCCCCCTTCCTCACCCTGTCACACTCTTATACATGGGTAGGATTGGAAATTGAAAGCATTACAGGATATCCGTCACCGACCCCCTCCCTCCCTCCCCGAGTGTGACATCCTTTATGGATGGCCCCTTCTTTTTTGCAAAAATAGGAGACGATGAAATGAGGAGAAAAAATGAGCCAATAAATATTAAGCACTTTCCCTGCCATCCCGGACAACGGATGAATTGGCTTTATGCGATGCGATTTTGCACATTATTGCTGGAAGATTATCAGAGTCCGCCAAATTGCCAAATAATGATAATGATTATGACAGTCATTAATAAGGGGAAATGGAAACGCCTGCTTCCAACAAAGCCGTGAAGTTGGTGAATGCTGAACCGTATTGTATTTGCGTTGGCTTCAAACAAAAAAAAATGGAAAGAAAAAGCGAGAGTTTTGGAAGGGGAATGGGGCACTCTGAGACATTGCAAAAATGAGATTTGAGATTGCCTTCGCCATTCAAAGCATTTTTTCTTCAGTTTTTATTTTCGGCTTCCAAAACAAATAGAAGAGATAGAAATAGACATGGAAGGGGAATGGGGCAGTCTGAGAATTTGGAAAAAAGTAATTACTTTATTATTATTAGTTTCACCATTCAGAACAAGTTCAGTTTTCCGTCTTCAACAAAAATAAGTCGAGAAAGAGCTAGAACTTTGAAAGGGAAGTGGGGCACTCTGAGAATCATTCGAAGCATGGTATTTTGATAACAAGTCCTATAATTCGCTTAATTTAATTTCTTTCTCGCCTAAATTGAGATATTTACAAATGAAGTTGAATAAAAAATGCGAATTTTGTTTGCAAAATGTGCAAAAACTTCAGGAAACGCGTACGGTGGTCATGAATAAATGGAATTTTGATTTGATGCAATCTCAGGCTAGGCTTTCGATTCTTGACTTTTCTTTGATTTTTTAAAAAACGTATGTTTAAAATATGAATATAATGAAAGTTTTACATTTAATTGTGTAAAACCCACAAGAAACGTCTATAATTTATATGGATGACTGGGTAGAAGGAAAAAATCTTTTTTAAAGGAATTACTTACTACATATAAACAAATATCCATGAGCCAGTATTCAATATTTTCTGAGTTTTTCGGGGCGTTTCACTTTTTTTGCAATGAATAATTTTTAAGGAAGCACAAAAGTTATTAATCTTATTGTTAACTAAATGATTTCGAGCTCTTCCAGATTTCAAATAAAATGGGAACGCTCAACGGTCAAGCTCCGGAAAGAAATCGAAACACGAACACGACATAAGCAAAAATATTTATGTTTGTGTACAATACAATTACGTTTAACTTTGGTGAATGCAAACCCAAAAAAATCTGCTTCAAAAATATGTAATTGCAAATGTCTGTAATTTTCATGAATTTATTCCGAATAAATTCCGAATGGAATTTCATGCTAAATAAAAAATGACAATCAAACTTGAAAAAAAAAATCAAATTCAGCTCAAAGTATTACATTAAATGTCATCTTAAAAAATATTTTGATTAGCTTTAAATTCGCGCACTGAAAACTTTAAACTACAAAAATGGAAAATTAAACTCCAAGCTGCAGAAAAACTGTTTTTTTTTCAAAACGACAAAATTACTTAACCCATCCAAATTGATTTAAGACATTCACAAAACAGAATTGTACACAAATATTCCCTTGCCAAAAATGCACTTGATCTGGGGCATCCTGAGAATAACGAACACTTTCTTTAATACACCTAACCAAATCCAGTTAACGATTGATGGGATTAAAAATGGTGTTTTACCCAGCAAAACTACATTTTTGCCACTAAATATTCCACGAATAAATAAATAATTAAGTAAATGCAAAATGAAATAAATTACAGCTCGACTTTCACTATTTTTTTTACTCAATTTATCTTTCTTTTTTATTATCACTAATAAATACTTAAAATGTGTTGTTGATTTTCTTTTGTTAAATTGAGGAAGTGAATGTTCTACGCCCTGTTCGGGGTCACACCTCCCGAAACAAGTCTGAGACTATATATTCAATATTTATTTACATACAAAGAACCCATTCATCTCTCCATTTATCGTTGTTGGGTGTTTCAACGAAACTATATTTGATTTATATATTTTGTATTTAGGGTATTATTTAAGGATTTGGGACTGGATTTTTGCAACGACACGTTGGCAGTTGACTCTTGTCTTTTTTCAATGATGTTGGATGTTGGATGGACAATGGACATCACGTCATGTCAGGAGATGGAAATCGAAAATACTTAATAATTTTTTAAAAAAAATTTCTATCAATTTTTTCACATCGCAAAATGAAGACTTGAAGACTGAAGATTGTTTGTGGGTGTTCGAGTTCGAGAATGACTTGGATTTGTCTTGAAGCTTTGAAGGTCTCCTGCGTGTGGGTCGGCTTCACTTTCACTTTCGTTCCAGATTTCTCTGTGAAATTCGTGAAGAAAAAGAAAAACACGTTAGAACTTTAATTTTAATGATGATTAATGATTATGATTATATAATTTTGGAGGTGAAAAGTTGTGGTTGGACTAGTGGACATACCCTTACAACATCTGTCGCATTAAGCTTATTTTGACAGTTGGCGATCGCCATCCCCGCGCCGATCCCGATGCCCAGGGTGATCGGCCAAAAGCGCCCTGTGGAATACAAAGAAAATTACGCAAGATTTTAATCATTAGCAGCAATCAGCATGCTGATTAAATTCGAAAAGTCGAAGTCCAAGATAACAAGTACTATTTGCACATATTTCTTTTGTTTTCGAAATTAGAAAAAAGGTAGACTCGAAACGAACTGAAATTATTAAAAAGATGGACTCACTTTTAAATAGAATTAAAGATAACACTCCTCCGGTGACTGTGCCTGATCCTGGAATAATACAATTCCCACAAATCAAAAATAACATTAGTTAGATTAGACATTTCAATTATTTACTGATTGGTCAGTTAAGATTTCACCAGCTTTCAATCGCAAAATACCGACACAAGGATTGAAATAAAGTTGATTTTTTGATTGAAGTTGAAGAAGATTGGTTTTAAACTGATTATGATCATTGATCATAAATTAAGAATCGCTAATTCCTAATTTGACGTGTGTACAATCAAACTTAAATTGCCAAAAAAACAGAATCTTAACGATTTACCTTAACCGTTTCAACCTTTCGATAACGCATATTAACTCAAATTAGCACACTGCCTTTAAAACAAATGAAAACGAAATTAAGTATATATATCAAGCTAAGCTATAAAGCACTGTCTTCTATTCGTATTCAAACTATCGTAACTAAATAAAACGTTCGACTTTTCAACAAAAATTGGCTTCTTCGGACTTTGGATTATTCCTAAAATACAAACAAGTAACTTCTTTCCTTATCCTGACCGTTAGTTAACTAAATTAAATCCCAAATGTGATTTCTAAAACAACCACAAACGGAACTGCTGACAGGTATTTAGTCTCGAAAGCTGCAATAAGTAGAACGGTTAATTGTATCTTCAAACACCATCATTAACTTTGCAACGGTATTTGTTTTACATATACTAAAAACAATCATCTTTAGACCTTAATCAGTCCTTACCGACTTTTATGATGGCATCCGCGACACATTTGTCCAGCGCTGTTGGGATCTGCGTCTCACTGCACCCCTTCTTGCCCGACATAATGCTGTGAACTGAACTCTGACCTTGGCTTCCTGAGTCCTGAGTTGGCACGACCTTCGACCTCAAACCTCAACCTCTCCGTCCAAAAAGGAGCTGAAGGGAGCCTGCAATTACAAAACAACCCCACCAAAAAGGTTCCATTAATTACCATTAAATAACATGGATTATCTGAGCCTGAGCACATATGCTAATCAAATCTAAAAGCACGGAGAAAAATTATTGAAGAAATCAAGATTACGAGCTTCTAATGACACACCCAAACAGACAACTGGCCCTTTACAAGTTTAAGTTAAATTACTAACGGAACTTACTTAAATGTCAACTGTGCAGCTGAGGATGACTTTGACGACTTCCAAACAACTTTCCAAAAATAACAGCTGATACTTTCTCAAGCCTATCGTAAATACTCTCTCTCTCTCGGCCAAACTCAACTCTCGAACTAAAATTTATCTTTTTTCGAACAAGCTACTTTCATCCAAATTAATTAACCTTCCCCCTTCTCGAACAAACTATGGTTAACTGCCAACTTATTTATTTAAATCTTTCGTATGTACTTCAAAAACTTTATCTCAAGACTCGGACTGGTTTTATTTTAAGTTGAAGAGTTTTTTATCCTTTGCCGGCAACTTTTTCTGCACATGCTTTACCTGAAAAAAGAGTTTTTTTTGTGTGATGGAATGTGTTGTACACATTGTGTACAAGAAAGCATGTGACCCTTTTTTGCAGTGCTTTTTTGGAATGTTCCGAAAGCGAAAACTGCAAAATAAGGGTACTGGCCCGCCCCAAAAATTTACTGATTACTTAAATATCGCCATAAAAGTTGCAAAAAATGGGGTAAATGGGATTAGGTATTCCTTCGCTTTTGGGTGGGTAACACATGAAGAATGGTCCATGCTTTTTAAATAGGGATAACTGAGCATTGTTGAATGGGATGTTGATTGTTGAGAGTTGAGAATGAACGTTGAAAATGAAGGGAAATGTCTTTGTATAAACTTGTTTGAATATTTTGTGGGAGATTAGCATGGAAATTGAGAGGTTGAAACTGCTCAAGTAGCATTTATTATGGCTTTTTTTTAGCAGCTAAGGAATTTTGGATTCGGAGACTTATCTTTTTGGACTGGTAATAATTTACTATTGACTCATTCTCAGTATTAGGGGCGATCCATAAACGACGTCACGGTCTGGGGGAGGGAGGGGATGTTAGCAAGAGCGTGACGCGCAATGTTTATGCAAATGAGGAATGCCGTGACAAGGGGGGAGGGGGGTCTCAGAAAAAGTTTTTTTAACGTGACGTCGTTTATGGATCGTCCCTTATTATTGACGTCTTGAAAACTGAGCTGGAGAACATTACTTTTTATGAGCGTCTCTATTTGGAGACCCATTGACGAATGGGAGGATATACATTTGCTTTGGCTGGAGAAGGGAAAAAGATAATAAATGCAAAATGGTGATTGAGAGCTTTTTTGATGGATTTTATGGCTTTTTTTGAAGGAGCTGATATAAGAATGGGATGAGAAAAATATTCTGTGGGTCTGATGATGATGAGACTGCACATCGAAAGCGAGACCGAAAATGTGAAGACAAGGCGACATCATCATGAGATGCATAAAAGTACCAAGAAGTTCAAGATGCCCTATAATTTCCATTTGCCAAAGTAATTTTTCCAACAAGGAATTATGCTTTGCTCGGAGTTCGGATTCCAATCCAGCAATCCTAAATATCAGGGACAAGAGCTGCTTACAAAATCTTTGAATCAAAAATGAAATTCTATGTAATATAGGATTAATGAGAAGATTTTCTCCGCTGCCCCGTTTGTCTCATAGTGCCCCATTTCAATTATTGAGCAGATGCAGTTGGCCTTGGTTCCGATGGGAATTAGCAGTTGGGATTGTGTAAATTTTTATGATTTTCCTGAAATTTAATTGATTTTTCGTGGGTCCCCGACCTGCAGGGAAATTCAGGTCCCGAAGTTGAAGCATTCATTAATAAATCTGCGCCAATCAGTAAATTCTTGTGTCGAGGGCCAAAATGCGGCATATTTTTTGTATGATTGTGAAGCAGGTAGCATGTCACATTTGGGTTCAAAATGTCAAATTTTTGCAAAATGCTGCGTTTCGCACTTTCATTTTTTAAGCAGGGAACCTGAAGATTTCAGGAAATTCAGAAGGATAAAAAAAATCAGAACCCTGAATTGAAAATGGAAATTCTGAGATGTAATTTAGTATTAATGACAAGATTTTCTCCGCTGGCCCGTGTGTCTCATAGTGCCCCATTTCAATTTCACTGGCATATTTCATTAAAAAATCTGTGCCAATCAGTAAAATCTTATGTTATCTTGTGTCGAGGGTCAAAATGCTGCATATTTTTTGTATGTTTGTGTGAAGCAGTTGCCAATTACCATTTCAGCAGTTATAGCCTGTATCACCTATTTACCTATAGGTTCAAAATGTCAAAAATTTTCAAAATACTGCCTTTCGCACTTTCACTTTAAGCAGGGAGCCCAAGATTTCAGGAAATTCAGAACCCTGAATATATTCCTTTATTCGGCTCTCTGAATTGAAAATGGAATTTCTGAGATGGCCCTGATTTCTCAATTCAAATTTTTGAGCATCCCTGCTCTGCCATTCCCTGTTTTGGACACCTTTTCAAGACATCGAACATTCTGCAGTATTTGCCGGCTGCCAGTGAATACATGTACAATAGATAAATTAGGATTTTCCCCATTGGAAGTTAGTCGAGCGTGAAAAATATATGCAAGCATAAAAATTGCGAATGAGAATGAGCCTCCAAACAATTTTTTTTGGCCGTCATTAAAACTTAAAAACCTCTCGATTCCCATTCTCACAATAATCCTGGAGAACTGACATGGAGACACGTCGGCAGCTTTCATCTGAGATTCCACACGGGAATATATTGACTCATGACGAATGACGATCGCTTTTAAAGTTGCATTGATATTTTTGCATTTACTTACTACAACATTATTATTGCATTTGCATATAAATTGTTCATGCACACATACATGTCTCGTGAGTACATATGTCGGGTCGGATGGTATCGGAATGCAGACTGGCCCACTGAGCTTTTTTTTCTTCTTGGGAATGGGAAATCGAGACGGTATTTAAAAACACTAATTCTTCGAAATGTGTCTGAGCCCCGATCATAAAAAAGTGAAGTGGGAAGTGAACGGAAGAGCTTCAAATTTATGGCCATCATCATCACTCAATCATCGACTGTCTTGACTTGAGAAACTCTTGAAGAAAATATTCTTATCTTGAGTATATACCTATGCTTTCCAAATATAATCTTCTTATGTGATATTACGACGTAGTTTTGCGCATTGATATTAAATTTGAACACTACTTCATCGTCAATCATCAAACCATCAATTTCTATCAAAACTATCATCAATTTACAAATTTGGGCTGCCCACTTTATTTACAGTGTTCCAAAACGTTGAGAATTATCAGTTAGGTGTATATGCTTCTTGACTTTAGAATATAATGATTAAATGCTAAATACCCTTTCATTTTTCAGTACTCTTTTGTCCAATAAAGCAGTTACGTACTTACGAGCTGATTTAATTTGGTTTGAAGAAACTCCTGAAATTCAAAAAGAAACTTATGAGATTTTGACAGATTACGAACAAACTATAACGGCTACGATTTTTAATGGCAAAATTTTAATACTTTACTCAAAACGCCCCATTTCGCAATTATGCTTTTGTGCTCAGCTCACAGCAGTTTATCATGCTATTAAAGTTTTTTATTTGGTTTAGTTTCCACAATATTTCCGTGCTTAAATGTTTCAAAGGTTGCCCTAATCATTATGATCATCTTCGTCTTTCTTGAAAAAAGTTCAGTTGCCAATAGCATATACAGGGTGTTTCAAAGGTGTCGCTCTACCATTTAAATTCATCGTACATAAACCATTGGAAACTGAGATTCAAAATCCTTGGTTACAAAATGGTAGAGCGAGATCTTTGAAACACCCTGTATGTAATCATACATATACTTAAAGTACCCAGTCTATATGCTATTTAGACTCGGCTACGGCTAAATTACTGGCGGCAACGTGCTACAATATGTTGCGTTGCTAAGCGTTATTTCGGCTTATCCACGCCAAGTCTAAATAGCATATAGCTGGGTACTTTACATATATTTAATACTTAATCATCGCCATCACCTTGATTTCTTTTAGCCTAAAAAGAAAAACAAAAGATTTTCTCAATTCACCCCTTTCCTCCAAGTCTTTCCCTTGAGACGACTTATTCTGCCTAGATAAAAAGTTTTCCTACAAAAACATTTTAACTTGATGCGACGAGTGGAGAAAAATAATCCGATTTCCTGAAAATCTGGGAAAGAGTTATACATATGAACAGGTAATATATGTATTGTTTTGCAAAAAAGGTTGAATTATTACATAATTTGCAAATCAGGAAGTACAAATATGTATATGTAAATTATTACCGGGGCGAAGTGAGAATTCAGAAACAGTCTTTGGGGTAGATATCTGTTCGAGATAATTGACATTGCCATTTACTATTCATTGTAGTAAAATACTTTGCAGGTAAATATTGCTCCAAAAATAGGTAATACTTTATCACAGTCACAAAAGGCAAGGCAAATTTGCACTCACATTTTTTCTAAAAAAAAGACGCGAAGGCTGAACACTGGACACACATATTTTGAGAAATGAGAATCCTTTCCTTCATTCAAATGCAGCTACGACAGTTTTTAATTGCGCATTTGAATTTTGAGTCACCCCTTTTAATTACAAAATCTGGACGAGTTTCTTACATATTATGAATTGCAGGAGATGCAATGCAGGTGCAGATTATGTCAAAAAAATATTCAATCCTTCTTCTTGGGGAGATACGCATATTATCATGTCTCAATCTCTTCTCCATCTCACTATGGCACAATTTTGACTATATCTACGCTTCATCTCATATTCATATCATTTATAATATTTATTTACATATCCAGATTAAAAACTCTGGCTCATAATTACATTGAAAGGGAAAAGGAGAAATGAGGGAAAAGTCTTTTAGGCGCCTGAAGTCAAGGGAAGAAGGACCGTTTTTACACGTTCCAGTTCCAGTCAAATCCAACTTTTAACTGAACAATACATACATACATATGTACTTACCCACATATTTACATGAAATATATTTAACTTCCATTCCCATCGCCCCTCCCACGCCCAGTTTTGTCACATCGCACATCGAGTATAGCCATCCATACTACAAAGAAAGAGTTCCCACAAAACTAAACTCGAGTTAGATAATTATAGATTGGGATCCTGCCAAATTAACACTACCATGCCAACGACATAATGTATTTGCATAGGCTCAATTAAAAAAAAGTTCAAGTATTTAAGTTAGAGCATTTAAGACTCGGGCGAAGACGAGTACGGAGATCCCGAAAGAGCCGAACTCGAAGTGATGCAAAGCGAAGGAGCCTCTCGACTTGGACCGTTTTAGTCCGTCTCGAGCAGCGTTACCGGGCCGTGCTCCTCTTCCTCTCTAACTACTCTCTTAAATATTCCCATTTGGGTTAATTGGGCATTTCCACAAAAAAACTGTCCTCTTGTCCTGTCCTGTCCTGTCCACATTCAAGAAATATTAACAACAGATTACATTTACATACATATATTTTCTTTGTTAATAATTTCTTTGTTTGACCCATTTGTCGAAGAGAAGAAAAGGAAATCGTTTTTTTTAATTTGAAAAATGAAGGTTTTCAATTTGATTTCGAACTTGTTGTGCGCCGCTAAATATTGATATGTGTAAAACAATTGACACTTGAAGAGAAGGCTCTCTCGTCTCTCAAAACTCAAGATAGTCGATCAACAAGTGGTGCATTCATTGACAGACATGTATAATTTAATTTAGCATTTCAGATTAAGTTTAACTTGGATTTGACATAAAAAACTTTGACGTTTTCAGACAGATCTAAAATCTCAAGGAAGCAGCGTAGGGAAGTGATTCAACGGTTCACACTCGGGAGAAAAGGTAATGTGGATAACTCTCAAAACTTTATACTGTAAGATTTTAAACTAATGTTTAAGAATAAGATTTACGTACATTATAATTACCTAACCAAAAGAGCCTGTGTTTTCATGGAAATGGAGATGTACTCCACAGCTCAGCTTTAAGTAAAAGTTGATCTTTTTTAAAGATTCTTTATTATGCGTCGGCATTTTAGGGCTTCTGAGATCTGAGATGCGATTTGGCCTGTTCCAAGTTCTCATAGAGATCCATGAAAATGAATGAGAAAAATCTTATGAAAAAGTTGCATGTTCCCCTGCAATTCTTACGATAACGACCTTGATATTTTTTACTTTACATACATCTTTACATACAAACATTGAATTGTGCTACATATTTAGCATTTAGTCGCAAGTTCTAAACTGGCAAAAAGGAACATATTGAAAAAAAAAATCTTGAAGGAAAAAAATGTTCGTCTTGCGTTCTATTCACTATTAGAGCCACGTTTTCAAGTTACACGTAAGTCTGTGGCACCAGGAGAAGCAGTAAAGACCCAAAATGTAAGGCATATCTTAAAATAATAGTATTCAACACATGCAAGATCCAAGAGCAAGTGTAGAAGATCATTTTAAATAAAAAAGCTGAAGAGAATATTGCAATTGCAACTTGCAAGACTACATATCAACAGCAACAAATGCGCTGTTGGCTTGCAATTGCGAAGGCATTTTTAACGATTTTTTTCCAGCCACAGCATCTGAGGAAAAGAAGCGTGGCTCTGTATTCTGTGTTGATGTTTTGGTTTTTTCGGCTGACGAAAGACGAATCCAACTAAAAAAAACTTTTACCTAAAATATTACCTAAAATACACACGGAGACTTCCCTAGAAAAAAACGTGTGTGAGAGTGAGAGTGAGGAGAATGAATGAAACGAGCTCTTTCAGCAGACTCAGATGAGAATTAAAAGGATGAAGAGACTAATGTAAGTAAAAAGACCATGTGTATGTATATCTCTATCCTCAGATTTATCCCTTAAAAATTGGAGCAATCCTTCTTATCCGGTTCTTCAAAGATATTCGCGCACGTGTGCAAAGTGTTGTAAGGTAAACATACCGAAGTAAAAGTTAGCTGCGTTAACAAAAAAAGTTATCGCGATTAGCAAAAAGTTACCAAAAATTACATTTCACATTAGTATTTACGTAAGCAAAAGTTGACTGAGGATTGTTTTCATTTTTTGTTGATTGAAGCAATCTCCTTTGTTTCGAAAGTTTTAAATTCGAAAGGGCGCGCGTCAGCTCCTCATTCGCTGTTGGTGGGGTTTGAATTTACACTTTTGAATAGGGCGAAGCGCGAGTTTCGAAGAGAGCGTTTTGCTTTGTTTTGAAGGCTTGTGCAATTCGATGAAGGCTTTAAAAGTGAATGAAGAAAAGTGACTTTCATTGTGTTTGACGGGTGAAAATAATTAGTAATTAGCTCAGGAAATTATTATGTAGCATCAAAGTGTTTCAGACTGGCTGTAATTTAGCCTTTAGTTTTGGAGGGAAGAAGTAGAGTTAACGGGAGTAATTTAGTAATTTCGATCTTTCGAAAAAGTTTTAATGGCTGATGAAACGGAGCAGTCAAGTTTTACAGCTTCCCAATTCCCAATTAAACTAATATTATGGTTCTCGTATTTATATAAAAAATAGGCAATTGCCTTGTGATGATGATGAAGTGACGAAAATCGAGAAATTCCTTCGTGGAAGCAGAACAATAGATGTATTGTCTGTGTGTATGATTGCTTAATTAAGATGTGATTACGTCATTCAACTCCGACGTGGCCTTTTTTTGGGTAAACTGTGCTCTTGGATTTAACTTAAATTATAATAAAGAGAGACATATTTACGCTATATTTGGTGATTACCTAGTTTTTTTATTTAATCTAATATCTTTCTTGTAAATTCTTTTTATATCCTTAGAAACGGTGTGACACTGACTCCTGCTGCTGAACGTAAGGAGTGTGATTTGACCTGACCTGCCTCCCGTTTTTCCTGGACGACAGCGACATCGTAGGAACCATGATGGGAAAGAAGATAGCGCTTAGAAGGCTCAGCCAATCGTCGGGCTGCTCGAGTTTATCGGAAGCTTCGGTGTTGTCTCCATTTCGAGGGGAAGGAGCGGCTTTTTCCGACGAAGGCATCTCTGAGGCGGAGCGCAGATCCGTGGGATACTACTCACCCTCGCCACCGGAGCCGGAAAATGTGCTGTCGCCAGAGTCAATGCCAGGCCCCCCGTCTCCATTTGCACTTCCGGCAGCACCTCCGTCGCCAGCTTCACTTCCAGCTGCAGAAGCTCCTCGCTCTCCGTCTCCAGATGCTCTTACGGTTGTCCCCCGGTCTCCGTCTCCAATCGCTCTCACAGTAGTCCCTCGGTCTCCGTCTCCAGATGCTCTTACGGTAGTCCCTCGATCTCCGTCTCCAGTTCAGCTTCCAGTAGCCCCTCCGTCTCCAGTTCAACCTCCGGCAGTCCCTCGGTTTACGTCTCCAGTTCAACTTCCAGTAGCCCCTCCGTCTCCAGTTCAACTTCCAGTAGCCCCTCCGTCTCCTGTTCAACTTCCGG
>JAHZMY010002340.1:0-10358 GCA_027743915.1 Seira sanloemensis | reverse complement strand
TCCTCCCATTTGCTGGAAGGAGACGAGATTCCCTAAAAGTGTGGAGCCTGGGGGAGCAGTCGGCTTACCAAAGTTCTGGAAGGAAGGTTTTTTCATAATTCATATTTTATTAGGGTGAGCCACATCCTGTGATTTTCTTCAAAATTAAAAAAGTGCCAAAAAAATCTATTTTTGCTAGTAATTCATTTTAATTACTCATTCATTCATACATTCATTTGAAAAATAAATCTGCCTTGGTTTGCAAAACGCAGCTAGCTAAATTCGTCAATATGTGAATCTTGCTTAATTTAAATACAATAATGTTATCTAATTGACTTAATTTGACACAAAGTGAACAATCATTAAATTATATAACAAGGACGAAATTCGACACATGCTTAATTTTCCAAAAGTCGAAATTTTTTGTGCTATCGACGTGCCAAAATTTTAGCAATTTTAATTCACAAACATTCTTCATTATTTCATTTTTCATTTTAGACATTTACAAAAGTACTATTTTTGGAAAGATGTTTTCAAACTGTTTTTTTGTTATTTCTTCTCAAATCAAGTTTCGATGAATCAAGGTTTTGTCTAAATTTTTGGGAAAAAACTATCAGAATTGAGGCAAAACCCACCACATCTGTTGGTCTATAAATATGCCTTGCCATTTTGTCTTTTCTCCGAATTCTATTGTTGCCTCACCCAATTCATACTTCTTTCCCAGTACCCAAAACCCAAAGCGGATTACCCGAAATGCTTAAATCTTTTTATGATTATTTTTTCAAGCTCACATCACAAGAGACGGAGGTTCGGATCCGGCTTTGAATGTTGGGAAACATGATGCCTGGTGCAGGCCCATTTGGCAAAAGTTCAGACGAAGATCCGTTCCGTGCGGGATTTGGAGATGATATGGTGTAGGGTGCCGGGCCTGGGAACATTTGCGGGGGGATTTCCAGCGTAGGCACAGGCACATGCATTGGCGTCGTCTTTGGACTCTCATTCTTCTCCGAAGAAACTTTCACTTGGCTTTCAATTTCTTGCTGATGTTGCCTCAGCCTCGTTTCTCTCGTGCTTTTCCTTTGCTCATCCTCTGCCTTTTCCCGCTGACGTTTTTCCTTCTCGTCCTTCTGCTGCAAAAGGAAATGAAAATTCGGGAAATGTATGAAAGAAAAAGTAAAAATGACGTGAACAACGCAACAACGGGGATGTCTGAAGATTTATGAGAGTAAAGCCGAAGCGGTAATGAAAATGTATGGCGTGACAGGTTGCAAGATGCATTCCGATTCCGAAACATGATAAAATTGTATTTACACATACTTATGTAATATTACGTAGCTGAATCATTCTGAACCGTTTTAGATTAAGTAATGTTAGTTCGTTAGGCTGTCCTCAAGTAAGGCCCGTCCTACATATTGACCCAAGCAGAACTAAAACGATTTTCGGGACTTGCCTGTCAATACTTTCGTGATAAGGTCGAACTGCCTTTTGGATTTTAAATATATATAAATTTCAAAATGACGACCTGAATGAAACAAAATACTAAATGCTGGTTTTTTAAACAACACTGAATATTGCCACAAGACCTTTGCAGCCGTTATGTATGCAAATTTCACAGTACATTAATGCGAGATGTCGTTTGACTCGCAATTTAACAAAAAAGCCTGGGGAAATGTGAAAACTTAGTTTGTCATCACGTAAATGCATCCCTTCAGCTACGTACATATATCGGTCTTAAACACTTTTTCTCAATTTTTTTTGTGAAATCATGAACTTACTTCCTGCAGTAGTTTCTCCTGCAGCTTGCTCTGCCAGAGGAGCATCCCATACGTTTGCGGATCGACGAGGGCTCCACGTGCCGGGACATTGCTGACGGGGTACCTTCGCGAGCCTCCGCTGTTCGACTCCTTCGGCATTCTTTTTTCCAGCTCCTTTCACAAACTGCAAACTCGTTTCACTCAATAAACCCAATCAAAAAAAAGTTTCCCTTCCTTTTTAAAAGCAAAGTTTTTCCCCTGCCTAAAATTGAAAGCACCAAAAAGCGACACACACTTTTTTCAAAGACAAGATCACAGATAAAAGACTGGCACTAGTTCATACACAGCACCAACTCCAACTCCAACTGACCCAAGGGAAACTACATGTCCTCNCAAAGACAAGATCACAGATAAAAGACTGGCACTAGTTCATACACAGCACCAACTCCAACTCCAACTGACCCAAGTGAAACTATATGTCCTCCCACACCGCACTAAATGTAAGGAAATCTAATATTGATTCGAATCATGCGTAGCCAACAAAAAAAAACTCACATCACACAACTCACACATCACAGGTTGAAACCGGAAGTACGCATCCAGCCCTCGCAAATTAGAGCCGCTCTGGCTCCGTCGTACAGTCGTACATATGTCGCATGATTGAGGAAGCATGGTTCACAGAAAAAAATTGTCTCACCCAGAAAAAACTCATTCTATCGAAAATCACTAACGAGAGCACCATTGACCAGTCAAACTGTACATAATGTACATATATATCACATGAATCAATGAAAAGACTCGAAAAAAGACACATTATACATTATAAATAGATATAAAAACCGTTGTTTAATTTCAGCCGAAACAACCCATGATAAGTATTTATGATCACTGTTGTAGGTCACCAAAACACAAATTCCTCTACTCTCTTTGACTGAGTCCTGTGACAACGTCCGCCTGTGACGATTGGCATTTTGTCTCTTGTTCCACCTATCACACACACGACACAATCCCAAAAAAATAATTTATAGCTCAGAACTCAGAACAGAATAATATTATCTCGATTCTCGAATGTGGAGAAGGAGAAATTCCATTTCCATGTGAAGGAATTTCACATTCACGTGAGCTGACACTGACACATCCCAACCAGCAGAAGGAGCCAAACTAACGGCCAGAAAAAAAGAATATTTTTTATTACGGCTGTTGGTCATCCCCCATCTCTCTTCTCGATGTCGATTCCGTACATATGAAATGCTGTTTTTTATTTATTGAGAATTGAGAGCAGGAAGTGGAAAGGCAAAAAATTTGTAGTTTGTAAATGCAACTATGGAAGGAGGAACTCTTATATTTTTGCTGTTACAGAAAGAATGAGAGAATTGGCCCCTTGTCCATGTCCACGACGACTCCAGTCGTGCGTTGCATTACAACACACTTTTTTTTCAAGAAGCTGTAAAACTATGTGTGTATTGGTATTGGACTTTTTTATTTGATCAATAAGTAAACAGAGAGAGAGAGAGAGAGAGAGAACGTTAGAGTTAGAGGAGAAGAGGGTAAAGAAAAAAAAGTATAATAATAATAAAAAAGTTGACACATCCGACCGAATTTCAGTCCAGGTCTTGTCCATAGTCCATGGCATGGCACACACACACACACAAAACAGGCTATTATACTACATTCTGAAAAAAAAGAAACAGAAAAAGGGTTCGAAAATCGAAAGGCGAAGAAAAAAAAGTTTGGAGGAAGTAGCACTTATCGTCCTTCCCAGCCATCATCATCATCATCAAGACAAGGATGATCGTTAGCCGCTGGCAGCCCCATTTGAGAATGTGTGTCAAGTGAAAAAAAAGCTAAACAATGGGGAAAGTGAAGAACATCGTGTCACATGCATAAATTACATAAGGTTGGAAGGGAGAGAGAAAGCATATCAATTTTGTTTTGGAACTGACACACTTTTTCTTCCCTCTCTCTAGGATTTTGAGGATTGAGAATTACAATATTACAATATAATAATACCAAAAATGGACAGTGGCCAGTATAATGTGTGTGTGTGTGCAATAGTGCACTGGAGTTGGAGGAAAATTTTGTTTATTCATTATAGGGGGAAAGGGAAACATTAAAAAATTATATAAGCAATAAGTTCGACCCGGTGGACAGGACGCAAGGACGGGCGAGAGAGAAAAATTTGATGGTTTTTCTGATTGTTTTTGGCTGTTGTGACATGAAACAAGGGATTGGGATTATGAAGAACGACTTTTTTTCTGGAGCTGAAATAAGGGGAAAGTTTTCTGACTAATCATACTTTGTAGTTTGTAGTCTTTATATATGGGTTGCTACTTCCGTTTTGTAGGACGTATGTAGCTGAGGCTGAAAGGGCTCAGTGCAAGGATTGATTTTGGGTTGTTTGTCCGTGGATATGATGCAGGAATTACGACACCAGAACTGTTTTTCTGAATATGTAAAGAATCCAATGGCCAGTGGAACGCTTTTTGGCGTTTAGCGGCCGGGAGATGCTTGATAAGATAACAAAATGTTAAGGTAAGGTTGAAAATTTTGGAATCGGGTGAAAACTTAAATTGGTGAATACCATTTTGGACGTGCAACACCTAGCTGGCCAAAATTGTTCAAAAACTCAAATACAAATGTATTATACAAAGTAAAAATTGGGGAAAACCTAATGGCTGGGGAATTGTGAGACAGATAATGTAATGCATTCAGCGGACGTTTTGGACAGTTTTGAACATTTTGGACTTTTTGCTGGAAACAATCAGCGGCTGGAAAACCCCAGCACTATGTTAAGGCCTGCTTGGTTTAAAGAAAAAAATGGGCGGGAAGTTCGTAAATTTCTAAAAATCGGCAGTTTTTTAGCGGCAAATGTCCGTTAAAGCCTTCAGTTAAAGGTGACTTTCAAATTCGAGTCGAAATTTGTCTTTTAATGAAGATCTTGGGCTAATTAAAAACAAGTTTTTACCTTACTGCATCCGCTCAGCTACGTACTTATAGTGGTCTTGGGCAGTTTATTCTTGTCGCGGATAGAAAAAAAGCAATAGAAAAGTTTTTTCAGGTCCTGTTTGCCTTTTTCTTTATTTTTTCCACCGAAACTTTTTGTATTGGAGGAAACAAGGCGGGACTTTGTTTTAGAGAAATAGGAACAAGGAGAAGAAGGCACGAGGGAATTTCCAGTCATGTGGATGCAAACTGAGCACGTAGTTATAAAACTAGGCACAAAATTTCTTGTAACGATTGGCTTGTTAGCTATAAGTGGAAATGACGTATTGCGAATTGAATCCGAGCCGATTTATTTACTTTACATACATATATTTTTTAACTGATCCAATTACATATGTAATGTAATACAAGTAAAAAAACTCGCCTATTACGAATCACGATACGGTATAAAAGGGTTTTTAAACTTTTTTTCCGAGTGAGATAATTTGTACGTAGATTTGTCTGTGTGAGTTATTGCTTCATTTTCTTCTCTTCAATTACAACTTCTGCTGGCTCGTCGTCGTCATCCTCCTCTGAGGACTCCGATTCAGTGTCGGAGGTGTCTGAGGTCTCCGAGCTGGATTCTTTGTCGTCTCCTGACACACTCTCGGTCTCGGTGGATGTTGTCATTTCGTCGGAATACGAGGTGGCTTCGTCGTCAGAGCCGGTGCCTGAGTCGGACTTGTCACTTTCTATGTTTAAGAAGATTTTTCGATATTTTTATTTATTTACTACTTAGTAGGATTGTCAAAAATGATTGATTGATTGTGATTCAATTGAGTTTGGGATAAATGGGAAGTGATTTGATTCTGATTTGAACCACCTTCAGCCTCTTCGTCTTCACGCTCCTTTCGGACAATCTTTTTGAGAACGACCAAATATTCTTGAATCAGATCATTGTTCGGCTCGAGCTGCTCAACTGGAGGAAAACAATTAGCGGGAGATTTGAAATTCTAGCTTTACTACATATGCCACGGGCAGTGCACAAATGTAAACAAATTTTTCTTGGTGGGAAAATTCAAAATGTTTCTAGTTTTTTTTTACTTTCTTTGCCGAGGACAAGTGCCCTCTTGTAATCCTTTATCATTACAGCCTGAAGGAACTGTAAAAGTTTAAAATTTGAAAGTCAATTACATGATTTTAATTTTTATAAAGCTTTTTTAACAAATTAACCCTAACCTCAAGAATCTTGTCGAGAGGGCATCCTTTAAACTCACCCTCCTCCACGAGGTCCTCGAGTCCCTGCGGTCCCTTCCCCTTCGCCCCGCTTGAGCTGGCGCTGGTGGAGGCATCGCCCCTTCCCGCCAAAATTTTGCTCGCCATGCTGCTTCCTTGACTGTTGAGGGAGGACCTTGACGCAATTTCTCTAAGGGCTTCTTTCATCTCCGTGTCACTCACGATGACTTTCGACGCAGGACTGACCAGACCATGATTATCTTCGACCTCCGCCCTGGTGTCAATTTCTTCCGAAGATTCCATCTTCCTTCGTCGCAGAGTTCTGACTTTGAATTTACTGGCTGCAGTGGAAACATATTATGCAAATTCTTTAATTTATTTTGGTCGAGCAAAACTCTGCCAGTGGAGGAGACAGACTTCCAACTGCAGCGCGGGAATTTTTGAAAGTCAAGAAAATTTTGAATTCTGGTATAGCGACAGCAACCAATAGCCAAATTGCTTTTCCTTTTCCCGGGACTTTTCAAATTCAAATCCTTTGCTTTGTGTTTTATCTTTAAAATTTCAGAAATGGCGGCAGTTATGAAATCTATTCTACCAGCACCACACATCTCTTACCTTTATAGTATTTACCCGTTTCACATCCGATTTCCTGGAAAATTCGGGAAAGCCTTCTAAACTGTTTTTTTTTGTGCGTAGGTATTTGACGCTTATGTTTTCTCTCGCTAATCTCTAATCTCTTTAGAAAATCAGCTACAACCTTGACTCGTTCCTTAGGCAGCGCATTTACCATTTACCACCACCATCAACCTCACCATAACTGGCGTGTATATACAAAACACCAACCGTCGTGATGCCGTATGCCGTGTTCAGCTTTCAGCTTAGCAGCGTTCAGCCAAAGTTTGGTCCATAGAAAAGGCACAAACGATCGATTTCCTTTCCTTTCGCCTTTCTCAGCAGCCTTCTCCAGAGATTATCAACAAAGCCCAACCGTGTTCTCCAAGACGGTTTCAGTTAAGCATTGAGAGAGTGAGAGAACAAAGAGAAATGTAATTTTCTATATTATGTGTGTTTTTCCATCCAACAACATATATTACACGCAAACTACTTTAACGGCCAACAACGGCTAAAAACGGCAACGACTCTTTTTTTAATGCCTGTAAGCCTCGCATTCACATCCTGTTTACAACATTAAGAGATTTCTTCCTCCTACTGAGCTCTGAAGACTTTTTTTCTCATGAGTTGCGGAGGGGAAGGAGATGAAAGTTTAAATCCTTTTAAACAAAAACAGGGACCGTAAGAAAAGAAGACTCTCCACTTGTTTGAATATTACCAAGGGACGGGGCCAGAGTCACGCCGGGATTTTCATTATCCGTGTAAAGGGGACAAGAAGAGAAATGATTACATTTTTTTTGGAGATAATGCTGAGAACGGTGCTTTGGGCTGGAGCTGGAGTTGGAGTTGGAGTTTATGGCCACAGTCAATAAATTGACTTCCATTTTCTTTCCCCGGATACATGAAAAAAGTATGTACGTATATTAATAATGGATGAGACACAGTAATTTTTTTTGGCTAAAGGTATCTTGGGGCAGTTTCCGCTACGAAGACTTTGTAACGAAGCAGCAAGATTCACTTAAATGAAAAGGCCTGATTTCAGGTGGGTGGTGGTGGTGCTGCTGGTGCACAGGAAGTCTTCAAAAAGCACATTGTAATAACACGCTTTTAAGGTAAGCACAAACAATAATGAAAATTTTTACATATACTTTGTTCGTATGAAACGGGAAATCCGCTCATATATATGTAACAAAGAGACTCCTACGTGGAGTCAAGAGAGCAAAAAGGCATGCTTAATTCGCAATGCCCATGAATATTAATCAGGAAATCCTTTTGAGAGAAAGTTTGAGAAAGAGCGTGGAACTAATTTAAATTAAGTTTATTAGATTCTTAAAAGCCACGTAGGCGCAATAACAACATATTACATATTTGCATAAATATTTTTTGTGCTTGGGATATGCATTCGCGCCTTTTGGCTATATCAGATTGAAAATTGAGTTGACTTTTGTGGGTATTTTAAAGTGCAAATTTTCTTGGGAAAAAATGGAAAATGGCGGGAATGGATTAAATATGGAGGAGTCTTTCAGGCCTTTTTTGAAATTCAAATGAGCCCGCGTATTTTTTTGAAAATGTTAATACATGTGACCATTCGTGCTCACGTATTGTTAGTAAATATGATGACGTAAGAATATAACCCTGACATAATTTACCCGGACTTTTTCCTTGTATTTACCAATCTGAATGTCAGTAAATTGAAGATTTAAGGAAATAAAATGGGATTATTTATACTTTGTGCAACTTTTAATATGTACCAATACAGCAATTTTGCAACTCTCGACCTAAACAATTTTACACAAGGTCACGACTTTCAAAAAAAACTTTTTTCTTTGCAAAATTTCAAAGTTGTGTATTAAGAATTGTGAAACTTTTAAGGCAAATTCTCTTTCGAAATGGGTTTTTGCCAAGAGGGTATTTACTATTAAATGACTCTATTACGGAATAAAAAAGCACCTTAGCGTTTTACCATTTAGCCATTTTCGTTTGTAGACATCCTTCATTTGCATATTGCAATACGTTTCCAAATTGACTCACACGCGATCCAATGAATTTCTCCATTTTATTATTGAAAGTTTGTATGCATACGAAAGGGAAAAAAGTCCTTGTGTGATTCTGAGTACAACTACGTAAAATGGATGTAAAAGATATGTAAATATGTTCCCAAAGAATGTCTTTTGAAGGTTTCAAAGAGCTTTTTTTTGGGCAATGGCAATGGCAATACAAATGTATTTTTGTAGGTACGTATGCACTTTCTCTCGTTCCATTTCTTACGTATGTATGTGTCCAAAAGATCTAACGGAATTTACGGATTTGCGTATACGGACTTATGGACTTGTGCTGCATTTTGCGTCATCGCGTAATTCCCTCAGCGAAGAAAGGAGGCTATTGAAAAAAATGAAAAATGGACTTGTATATTTTGTGTGTATATTTTCTCATTTCCCTTTTTTCCTCCTCGTGTCGTACACAACAACACTAATTTTTTATGTACTTTCTCCCACTCGCCATATTTCCACCCTGTTTGAGCTTTTTTGTTCACATTGAATCACAAGAAATTGTGAAATTCATATAGGTATGTCCTTCCTTTTTGCAGTTTACTGTTATTTCCAATGACAAGTTATGATGAATTACCCGACGAGCAGAGATGTGTCAGTATAAGCTTGAAAAGAAACCCAATGTCGTTTTTGTATAAACTTTCTCAATTCTCACTTAGTATTACATTTGTGTGAGTTTGGAGTTTTCTGGGGCTGTATGACATATGAAGAAAGTGTTTTGAAGTTGGTTCAGAATTTTCTTCCTTTTGTGAACGCCTCTGTATATGAATACCTGTCCAGTCTAAAGGAGCTTCCATGCGAATAAAATAGTGAAGAAAATAAAATATGACTTAAGAGATTGTAGCAAGCAGCACTTTAATTGGTTTAAAAAAATCTTTACAAATTTTGGAAATAGCTTTTTTTCCGCCAACTTTAAAGTACAAAAAAGTCCTTGAAGAGAAAAAAATGTCTTAAATTAAGTTCTGCTTTAAATCTTTAGTATTTTCTTTCAAAGTTACGAGGACAGTAATTGAGATTGAGTGACATGACATGACATATATACTCACATTGAATATATGTTCGAGATAAAATGCCTAAATGTTTCGAACTGTATTTCAAATTTTATATGCATACACCTCGTTCTTTTTGGCATTCATTTGACTTGAGAATTTCAGACCAGGCTTGATATACATCAAAACACGTCCAACATGTTTTCTTGAGCCTATATACATAAGTAAATTTACAAGAGCTAAAAAATTCCCTTCAAATGCTCTTTGATGTGTGAGAAGATCTCATCATAAATTCCTTCCGGGTGAAGAAATCAGACGTGTGGGTAGAATAACTCTGGAGGAAGAAGCCTTAAAAATGTAAAACGTTCCACAAAATGGGTGTCCATGCATAGAAATGTATGTGACTGGGTTCGAATCTTTTACATATACATATATTTTTCCTTTTTGTCCAACGTCTGAAAATAGCTGTTACGACGTTCCAACTCCAAAAATACATGCTGTACTGGTTCGCCCCAGTTTCTCCATTCCCCAGGAAATGAAGCCATTCTGGAAATGCACTGGAGAATATTTTCCCTCCACCATGGATTTTTTATGACGCATAAGCCAAAATGTCTTTTTTGTATGTCAAAGTCTATATGCAAAAGGTGCGTTATGCATATGCACATTATGTACAATGTATTGTATTTATATAAGGTCCATGTAATAAAAAAATGAACAACAGAGCCAAGAGCTCATATTATTAAATAAAAAGTACACCGAAAAAACAGAAGCAAGTCGCATTTAATAATGGCATCATCGCATGCACAAAGTCCATTCCA
>JAHZMY010002339.1:0-14925 GCA_027743915.1 Seira sanloemensis | reverse complement strand
AGTGCAGTGCCCTGTTTTTGTAGGAGTTTCCTCTTAGCCGTTGGCAAATATTATCTGAGACTACGTAAAAATTATGATCACACCAGCCTTTTAATGTAAAGATTTGGATTTCAAGCTCATCTCGTTTCTTTGTTCATCAGACTAATCAAGATTTGATACAGTATACATTTCAATTTGACCTTAAGGTTGCTGAAGGATATCAATTATTTGCTGAAATTAGTTCCGTACTATGTATATTTAAATTTGAGAAAAGTTGTTGGTCAGGTTGAGTTGCATAATCTTGTACAGACGAGATGCAATTTTTATAGCCAATGCTCTGGAGGCAAAGCCAGACAAGACAGACTACAATGTTGTAGTAAACATGAAAAAAAAATCTCAGAAAATTGTATTTCTATACCCTAGTACATACACTTTTCAACAGTTACTGCTGCCAGTTGCTTCTTCAAGCGCACCGACATAAGTTAGCTAAGTCCAACGTTGAGATTTCAAGAAAGTCTCAAAATGTGCATCAGCCAGATGCAGCACATATGTATGTAAATGAAAACAATTGCATTTCAACGTATTCAGCATTTTTGCACATGCAACAAAAATCTGCAAAGCATTTATTTTTAACAAATTGCACTTTTCAAAATCTGCCTTCATCCTATTTTTGAATATATGTAGAAGTGACCACACTACGAAAAAAATAGATTACACTCTTAAAACCAAAAATCCTTTCCTGTCTGGTCTTTCTGGCATCCAAATAGGAAAACTGACGGATCGCCTTCATGCAAAGCAAGTGCATATCATTTTAAACTGCTACAGCTTGGCCAAGACTGTCGTCCCAAATATTAATTAATTCTAAATTTTATCAGAAAAGAGTCTTTGGTCTCTGCGGGTGAGTACCTACACTTCTACAATTTTGTACTCAACAAAATGGCAAAGGAGCAAGTAAAAAGAGAAAAGAGCGTTTTATGCAACGTGTAATATGTGGGTGCTTGCAGATTGCAGACAGCCGAATATATTGTGGAAAAAAGTTTACAGCCATTCTTGTACATACCCAGCCATCATTTTGTCGAGTTTTTAAGAGCTCTTTCTTACAGCCTCAACTCATCTCATCTGAAAATACTTGAGTCCGTGTGGCATTTACGCCTGGGCTTTGGACTAGGACAACCATAAAAAATCAAGGAATGCAAATGCACTTCTTCTCTGGTTTTTTGTCGGTTACCCATATGATCCGACGGCTAGACAATAACGTAACCAGAAAAATTAACTTGTCTTTTCAGCAATTCGTTTTACTATTCTTGTCAGTGGGATTGGGCTCTCAAGAGGAGAGGGTATAAGTGAAATGCAGTTAGCAACAAAAACGGAGAAGAGTGCATTGTATTGCACTGTCGAGGGATGGGGAGTCAAGTGCGGTTGTTTCTCTCATGATTATAATGGTGTTTCGTGTATCCTTGTATAAGCACATTAGATCGAGACAAGTCTGTAATCACAACTTTTTTTCTGTCTGCAAAAAAACAAGATATGCCTACATAATATGTATGTACATGCACACAGAAGAAAAAAAGCACTGTTGGGAAAACATTATCTTGCGAAGTAAACGTAATCGAAGGAAACAAACGTCCAGAAAAAATTGCACAGATCATATACAAGTTGTGCAACGTTCGTACAATATTACATACTTTGATCAAATGGCGAGTTTGTGAAAAATTAAACACGATAATGTGTACATACACATGTACACGTAACTTGCAAACTAACGTTAATGACCAAACATCAGACATTGTGCATTCACTTGAACTCTTTTTTGAAGGCGTAATATAAATACCCAGACTTTTTCAAACTTGTCTGGCATCACTTTTCATGCTGACTTTGAGCATCTTTTGCTTGTTCAAATACCTACAGGATTGAGAAGAAAGAGGTAGCCTACCGACATTTTCGTCGTTGGGAATGATCTATGTATAAGAATGTTGCTGCTATTATGCAGTTTTTGGTTTCACAGTTGCTAATCTTTTTTGCCAGGAGCAGGAGCGTCCTGATTGCTGGAAACTGACTGATGGTGGAAGAATAATTGTTCTCAAATCTATGATAAAATCAATGATTGCGTCAAGTCATGAGTCATATTCCCAGTTGGCTTTGAGATATACCATTTTGTGTTTTACCTCACACAGAAAACAATGAACCTGTTTGCTCACCTTCGTCTTGTACAAAGTAACATGAAAAAATACTGATCCTCTGCTCAACTCAAAACCTTTTCTGATGATAACGAGTTAAGCCAAGATGCGCAGCAACCGAGCACTTGAGAGAAATGATCAGAATCGAGTAACCCTTGAAGTTGATAATATGTTATGCTTCTTTTCCCAGTTACATGATGCAGCCAGATTGTCTCCTTCCTGTTCCTATAACACCTACGGCGTTGTTTTCTCTTAGCTTTGAGAACAAGAATTTTATTTGGGGGCAGTTGGGCCAGACAATGTTTTGATTTTTTCATATAAGCATTTCTTCTTCTTTTTTACTAAAGTGCACACTCCAAGACATACGCGTGGTGTTTACAAATAAGGATTTGATAAACTGAGGCTAGACGATTTTTTATGATTACTTGAAAGGTGGTACTTACAGAGCAACATATTTACAAGACTTGTATTAAATGTAAATTTTCTTGCAAGGATCGTACATTAATGCTGCCCTCGTCACTTATGACAGTCAGAGAAACTCCGCAATGAGGAAATACGTTAGCGCAAGCTTTTGCAAACAAACCTATATTTTATTCTAATTACACAATGCCATCACGACAATAATGCCTAATGAAAATATTTACAGTTCTTGACAATTATACATGATGTGCTCAGATGAGGTTAGAGTTGATTTTTTAAAATAAAGTTTAAATTTCAGCTTAACTTGGTCAGCTTACAAATATCAGAACTAATAATGTGCTAAAAGATTCTACATTGTCACAACAAATTGTAAAAATACATAACGGAAAGATCTTTCAAATTCACTTAAAATTTCATGTGAACACTCGCAAACTTTAACATTTAAACGACATCATTTTCGATATTTTCTATTACTACATGTATTGCCATTTAAAGCTGTGTAAATATAATGCATGCAAAAATGTCCTAATTAGTTTATGCATATTTCATAAATAACAAAATTTTGCTTCTATTATCAGCATTATTTTACAGAAGGCCAAAACCATGATTGCTACTAGGTTAAGTGCTCATGCACTAATACATATCTAGGTGTACTGAAGAAAATCTGCCAAAGATACTTGTGCGTGTGTAGGAGAACAAATGTCACAAAGCAAATGGAGATTCTAAATTGCGTGCTCAAAATGACTTCAACAAAATTCTTACGTCATAAAACCGAGTTGAATGATTCCAAATGCTAATCAAGGTTTCAAACATCGAACAAATGACTTTCAAAATAAATTGAATCTTTCTTTAGTATTTTTACATAACATTCCGGATTGCTTCGACGTTTGAATAAACGACAAAATCAGATTTGTATTTGCAGATCAGACTCAAGACATAGTTTATTTTAGCAAATTTATAATTTTGTGACTACAAAACTCCAATTGTGAGCAGTACTATACAGATGAAAGTGAATAGGAATTACGAGAATAGAATATAAAATACACTACTTGCCACAGCTCTACGCCAAGCCAACTGCTAAACTCGATGATATCACGTGCGACACTGTCAGTACTTACAATAATCCAAAGGAAAGGAACTGCATGGCTAGTCATGGAATCAGTTGCGTCACTTTAATGGATAAATCCTTATTCAAAGTCAAAGAAAAATGTATCGCGGGACATCATGAATAATAACAACCTAACTTTTACGTATTAGAAAACTGTATGTATGCAAATGATATGGTGACGCAAGATTTGTAAGAAAGTAATCTCAAACAGCACAAGAATCTGAGGCTGACACATAAGATGAACGTGAGTTTGACAACATAGATACAAGCACTAAGCACAAACATATAGTATAAACTTGAAGATAATATTAATCGTATCACACGCAGGAAGTCTCTTCTCAAGTTTGATTGAATGACATGTACTTTTATTATCCGCTCATCTATTTACGTATTCCTGCTGGGAAAAGTAATCTTTTTAACGGACATACTCATCTACAGATAAGATCAATGTGGAAACATTCAAATGTAGACTTTGGATTGAATTTTTTGGTATTGTCATAACTTTATTAACGAATAAACATGTATGCACCAAATAAGCTTACATGCTGTTGCAAATGTAATCCACAATGGCATTCAGTTTTCAACAAAGTTGCTGAAATGATTTCGGTGGATAATTTTATAGCCTTAGCAGATTACGAACAAGTGATTTCAATCCATGAAATGAGCATTAAAGTGAAAGCTGATGTATCCGAGCAATTTATTGCAACGTGAATGGCAAAGGGGCCATGTATAATAATGACGAGAGTGTAATTGAAACCATTCTTACAACTCACTGCCAGCAACAGCAACATGAGCCTGTGTGCACATGTCATGACTACGACATGTCAACAGGTTTGCTCATTGATCGATGCGTCACAATGACTGTTTACAAACGTATCAAGCAGTGAAAAATGCCGGCATATCAATCATTGTCAAAGGGTCTAATTCAACCTTTCCAAAAGAAAGCTCTGCAGACTACAAAAAGAGCTGCCTGGGCGCTACACAACTTTATACAGCCAATATTTCAGCCATGTCTTAAACAAGCATTGTACATCGTTTGTAATGGGTAAGTTCAGGAGCTTGCAACTTTTCATCTCCTTAAANGGGTAAGTTCAGGAGCTTGCAACTTTTCATCTCCTTAAAGCTTTGATTAATGAACTGTACATGGTTATCGAAATATTAACAGGAGAATGCTTTTAAATCGTTGCAAAATACATTAAAGACTTTATAATAAAATGGCAAAAATGAAGTGCTTTGTGGGATGAAAGTCCTGGGAAAAGAATACTAATACAGGAAAAATGTCACTTCAGCTTCAACAAGTAATTGAAAAGTACACATTAAGAGACAATCTCCATTTATGCCATGTGAAGGAGAAGAGAACACTGCCAAATAAAATGCATATAATCTCCGGTATGGCAATGGCAGGTAATCAGCGTATTGTCATGTCAAGAACCCGTTAAGTGTCACACTTTGTCATGTCGTAGGTCAGTCTGTTGCCTTTTTAATTTGACATCCTGTGTAAGGCATTTTCAGCGATAATTCTTTCTAAACACGAAACAAAGTTAGACGGGCTTTGCAAGCTGCGTTGAATTAATGGAGGACACCTTATCAAAAATTAATGCGCATCGAGTCGAATAAAAACTGGGAAAACTAGAATAGTTTAGAAAAAATTGGGGATTAATTGACGATAAAAAATGATGAGCATTAAGATTATTTAATGCGATGTCTGGTCTGGCACGGCGACCCGTAAAAACGAATAAATATATTTGCTTTCCTTGAGAAGATTGGAGCCACCTTCTCTTGTCCTTTGAGCATAAAGTATCCCAAAGCTGAAGTCAGAAATTTATTACAGGTTTCATGGACCATCTTTTTTCAAAACTAAACCTGAATTACTCCTCTCGCCAAGATAAAGTCATACGATAGGAAAATTGAAATGAAAAAGTGTGTGGAAATATGAAAAACGGCTTTTGCCTTCTAAACACCAACTGTTTACAGTCAATAAATGTGATGTTCTGATTATTATAATTACATTACTTGTTGGTCAGCTCATAATTACCCTGAGAGAGAAAGGAAGAAAAATGAAGAATTACCGAGGCAAGTTCTCTCTCTGCCAGAATCGTTTTTTATTGCTCTTGCTTCAATGCTAGCAAGAAGCAGTCAAGTTTTGTCTGATGCAGTGACAGAGCTATTGAAACAATGGTTTAATACCTACAATGAATGTGTACCTGTACTAGAGAATAATATATGTATAGTATGTAAGTATGACGCATGGAAAGCATCCCTCGGCATTTGAAGTCAGTAAAATTGTGTGAGTACATAAAGCACCAGGTTTATGAAACATGATTTGATTTCTGATTCTGATAAGACGCACGTAAGTGATTTAATATGCCTCTTGAGATTAGAACACCTTTTTGAAGGAGACGAATGAAGAAGTTTTGTAATGAATTTAACATGTAATAATTAACTAGGCAATGCTCATATCAACTTTACTTGAGCTATATTATGTTGTGTAATGTACCGAGAGACTCGGTAAAGCAATTTACAAAATCAAAGATTTGTGTCTTGACAAACCACGTCTTTGGATTCAATGACAATGAAACAATGGTATTAAACGAATGTGAGCACAGAGCGGGGGTGGGAGGCATCCTGTACCAGAAGGGGTCAATAAATCATGACATGCAAAAGGCAAGAAGCAACATTGTGTAATCCTATTTTATAGTTCAACATGGAGTAAAGACACGCTCATTGATTTCAGACCTAGTACGTGAAACAACTTGATTTTCTAACATGAAGACTAGAAGTCTAAAATAATGATAATTTGTGTACCCGCAAATTAAAGTAGTTCCAGACACTTTGCAAAAATTGCTCTGGAAAATCCTGTCCTTTCATCATGTGGCATGTGCCTTGTATTTGTATTTATGGATCAGTTAGTACTCTTCTGGTACAAAGACCACATCCGTTGAAACTGAAAGCAACTCAAGAAGAACCAGACACACTGGTCATATACTATTCTTAAGTGAAAAGTGGAATTAAAAGAAGAGTTTTAAAAAATCCAATACACACGTGTAGGTAAAGGCAGATTTTTTGTTATTACAAAAACTTTACATGTACGCGGACCATGAAATAGACGACAAGAACCTCTGCGCTTTTTTTCTAGTCAAAAGTTTTGTCTGCATGAGTATCCACATGTGAGTAGGTATTTCACTTTTTCCCTATCAAAAAGAATCTGAACATGTGAACTTTTTATTATGATCAATAATTACTAGAATACGCAAATTGTTATATATATGACGAGATTTTCTTGAATACAAACCTGCTGAAAACTGGCTTCATGAATCATCTTCATTTCTCGCCATACGAAACAAATATAAAGGATCCCTTAGAAGGAAAGTGAGCAATAAATCCGTATTTGGAACTTACTAACTTGAGAACCTGCTGCTTTTGAGCTCCTCCATCATTTAAAAAGTAGTTTATGCACTACACGACACAATGCCTTTACTCCCTGCTGCAGGACAACTGTACCATATAATATGCCTTTGGTCATATGCATGTATGAGAGAGAAAACCTTATTTTAATGAATTGTTGATGCTCATATCATATTATATTTATACGAGCTCTACTCCCGACTCTCATTGTCAGCTTTGCGATTCTTCCTGGATAGGAGTATATATGTAAGTAGGTACATAAATATCTATAATAAAAATGTGAATCCTATCTGATTTTTTGTTCAAATAAAAAGCAGCATTGTATCTGCCCTTTTGTGTAATTTGGGGGAAATGGGAATAAGGGTAATAACAAGCAACAATGAATTGATTCTGTGTCGCCATTATTTTCGCTATAATTTTTCGCTGCAGGATTTTAAAAGCCAACTTGTTCTGTGTGCTTCGAAAGACTTGACTTGATTTGACTACTGTCAATGGATCAATGGACCTCAAAGAAAATCTTATCAAACTGCTTGAAGACATTGTCTCTGACGAAAACACGATAAAATACAAAGATATCGTACAAAGGATGAGAATTGATGGGTTAGACATCTGCCCAGGTCAAACCTTTGCTTTTACATGGGCAGCGAATGTAGTAGTAATAAAGTAATCTTGATGAAAGGGATGGATTGTTTATACTCCAACAGTAGAAGAACAATAAATACATCGGAAGAAATTAAATTGCTGAAAAATATTACAATCTCGAAAAGTGTATTACTATCTTATCTATATTAGAATTCATATAAGAAGTGGAGTTGAGAAGGAGCTGCTGAGAAACTTATTACAGTCATAACATACAGTTTCATAATAAAAAATCGACTGGTGGTAAATATCGTCGAGAAAAGGTGGAGGCTGGCTGATGGAGTTGATTTGATGGTGATGAGGACGACGCCTCACTCAAGTCTTACCCACTCCTATTAACTTTGAAATAGCTTTACAAACAGAGAGGGAAAATGAGCAACCAATTCTCGTAAAAGTGTCAATGTAAAAAGGATTTTTATGGAAATTGTTAATTCAATTGTCATGTTTCACTGGACTTATTGCGTGGAACAAACTCGTGCAGACAAAGATCTAGGGTGAATCGTTAAACACAAATCTTGAGAGGAAATCGAAAATTTTCACGTAATTGAATTTGCTGGCTAAATAAGTACGTTACTCAATTTCAGATCGCAACGTTGCTCACATTACGCCACAGCATTCGGTAACCTTGATCCGAAATGTGGTTCCAAATAAAGTTTTTTTTAGTATTTAGGTATTTTCAGGCATAGAAGTAGGCACCAAGAATACTACGTTATTGCAACACACACTGCACGAGTGGGTAATAAAGCTTTTTATTTCACAAAGTACTAATCTTATCTTAAACAAGCTGCGAATGAAATGTAAATATTTTTTTCAAAAGATTCTGGCTTCTCTTTGATCTAGGCAAATTTGAAAATTCACAGGTATGCAAAGACTTAACGAACCTAAAAATCAATATCAAGAGAGTAAAAGCTACTCAAATTGATTTTTAGCGTATAATTTGAAAGCAAATTATCATCTAAAGTGTTATTACAATTGCTTCTGCATACTTCTGGTCTTGATTGTACAAGCACAATAGATTTACTCTCGCAGTTTGAGATTAGAGAAAGGTTGGCGCACTCCAGCATTCTACGATAATGTTATGTAAGTACCACTCTGATGCTTCACACTTGAGCTACTCAAAAGTGAACAGAAAAAGATGAGGCGAATTGAAGGGAATGCGTATAGGGGCAAACAGCAAACATTATTTTCTCTTTTAATTATCAATGTCCGTTGATGAGTAAAAGCTGTAATCTCTCCTTCTACATCAATTAGAACATTCACGACAAAAAAAATCTGGAATCAAATGGAAGTAATGGAGCAGGTTTTGCGTTAAATACCTGAAACATTAACTCCATCATTGAACGGAAGCTGATGTAGTTAATTAAATGGGAGCGTCATGTAGACGTGGCATGTTACCTTCTTCCAGCCTCACTCACAATTCAATGTATGAACGTATGCTAATGGAGACAATCAAAGTGTTAATGCACAGACAAATTCATTTCCGGTCCTAATTATGTAAATGGGAAATAATGAGTTCAGCTTCTCTCAACTCAAATTATAACCTTTGATCCTGCAATTTTTTTACTTATCTCCGCTAATCTCGTCCTTTGAGTCACCGTCTCATTCTGAACAGACTGAGCCTAAATTTAGTTATTTAGGGTAAGTTGTGAATTGTCTTATTACCTCGAGGCAAAGATAACCAATCTATTAGTTCCACTTGTTGGCATAAGATTTCAACTTTGTCCCAGTGACCGATGTGAAACCGGAAATGCCTCCATTATATCACAAATCAAACAAAAATCCAATCTCCGAACTAAATACAAAAAACTTGCTAATTAAAGTACATATCACTTCACTCTCGTGGCGCTCTTTCTTCCAGAGTCTTTGCGCCACCACCGTATGCAAACTCCTCACAAACTATACGAAGAAGCCATTTTAATCACTTTGAAATCTACAATGTGCACATGCACATTACTCAGCTCAACATGTGTTTCTTCAGACAAATGATAAACTTGGTGAACAAAGTTGGAGTTCATCCACTAGTGGGGTGTGCTTCTTCGTCTTTTCCACCGAGTGAAACTGATTTTTTTCCACCCAACAAAACTTCCCTTACTTTTTTCTTTTACCATGATAAACATACATAAAACTGTCAAAGTCAAATAGTCAATGCCATAATATCCCTCAAACACGTTGCTTATATTTTTCCGCTATGAATTTTTTTTGGGCCTGTTGCTTACACACACCGTCTCGTCTTCACCTTCATCTCATTTGATTCACCATGTGCATGTGACTGTCTTGTATTTTATCAAGGGATTACTACGCACCACACCACGACAAAAAAAAAGTTGATGATGATGACGAAGAGGAACAGTAAGAGAGAGAGAGAGAGAAGAGGAAACGGCAGCCCGAAGCAAGAAAAAAGTGAAAAAAAATCACGGCATCTTTTCTCTTATTTTTTGCCCTTCTCTTAACTCCTACAAAACAAACCACACATAAATGATAACTCAAAAGAAAATCTTAACGGGTAAGTAAAAAAACTGAAGAAAAGGGAGTGAGTGATACACACTGGTCGTCTTCTTCATGAGTCCATGATTGGCGCTAGAACGCTCAACTTCATATTATTATTAGCGTAACTACGGCTCGGCTCTCGATGCTGCTCTTCTTCCCTGACTTTTGTGTTGTTATAAACATGGACATGATGATGAGATTGTTGTATCATCGTAATAATAATAACAATACGTAACATTCTTAATTTGAAATCATACGAGTCTTATGGAATTGGAAGAGCATAGTCATCTTCAACCATCCCATCTCTCTCTCTCCTTCTCCTGCACAGTTTGCATACAATTCTCACGTGCAAGAAATGAGGAGAATTATGCTCAGCTGCGTTTTATGAACTACCATGGCCTATGCTCCGTGCAGGTGGGTATCCCAGAAAGCACTCAAGCAATGACTTTTTTCTCCTCTTCCCGTAATCACATCGCATCACATCTCCCCTTTTGCTTCTCTCAAGAAGAGAAGAAGTGTTTTCGCCATAAAGCAAAATGATAGTTATTACTATTAAGTATTAATATTGCAATGCAATGATAGAACGATAACATCGGGGAGAGAGAAAAAAAAGTTCGTTTTTAAAAACTCGTAACTCTTCCCCTTCATTATTGCACGACACAGAAAACGTTTTTCGTACTTTGTACCCCTCTGGTCTTGTCCCTCTGCCTGTATCGCTCTCTGCTTGACAACAGCAACAATGGAATACATATGATAGCCATTATTAATATTCTGTAATGGCTTTCTGTAGCTCTGCAGCAAATGAGTTTGGCTGTAATCTTTGCAAGGAACCCTTTTTCTTGCAAGTGGCACGGTAATAAAAACTAGCGATCACAAAAAAAATGTTACGATGCTCTTGAAGAGAAGGAAGGAAGGGTGGTTTTTTATTGCATGCTAATACTCCTCCGAAGCAATGACCACTTCCCAACCATTATGCTAAATACTCTAGCTCATTTGCATCGTATTAAGAAAGTTTTTTTTGCTACCTTACTATTTCAACCCGGGAGATGCATTTATTTACGTAACATATATATTTTATGAAGTTGAGCTTTAGCACACAATTGGGCTTCAGAGGTGAACATAGAATTTTTTAAAATGCAGGACAAAAGTTACTTAACATTGAATTCAATTTTTGCTCAAACATTGCATCTTTCAAAAGTATATCAAAGTCAAAAAACTGACTAATGGTATGATATTTTTCCTTGAGTAAATGAGCGGGCCTGTGCCAAAAGTCATCGTTTGCCCCATGCAAGTATTTAAGATAAACGATAAGAAAATTCGCTTATTCAATCGATAAGATCAAGTGACCCTTAATCCCCTTTTTTTGCTACAAAGTAAAAACCAGGAAAATATATCTTCCTATATGAAATTAACATGTCATGGCTCAAGTCACAGTTTCTGGACATCAGTTTAACCCTTTTTGGCAATTTCCCCATGATAACGATAAGAAGAGTTGATTCCCATTTCCGACTCATTGAGGATGGACGCAATCCAATAATCATCAACTTATCTTAACTTGTAAAACTGACAACTTCTAATGGTAATCAAAAGCTCCAATGTCAATCCTAAATGAGAACTTCATGGTAATAAGCCTTTTTGACCGTACAACTAAAGGAAATTAACACAAAGGAAAAGATCCGGAAAGCTTGTAGAAATTACCCAAGTTGGTTGATATGCTCAGCATGCACGCTGATAAAATGTGAGACGACGCACGTGAAACAGCTGACTTTTAAAAAACTCGGGTTATTATACTACCCGTCTCATTTCATTATCATTATCATAATGATTAAGACTTAACTTTTGATATTACACATGCATACCTACACACTTATTGCGCATATCAAAAAAGAAAGAAAAAAACGCATAGCACAACACGTTACATAGTTCATGTGCCCGAAGCAGACTTTTTCCTTCTCTCACTTTTTTCACTTGTATATTTCGTCATCATATCATGCTTACGTCTCGAATAGGATAAGATGATGTGAACATGACATGGGCTTAAGAGAAACATTTCATTCTCGTACCTGAGAGCCTTCTTGAGCCAAGATTTCTTGGTAAATTGACGGCATTCGTTACCGTGTGGTAATGAGATGAAGGAGATGCGGAGCGTGGATTTGGACGAAAGCACAGCCAGACTGACACAATGAACAATCATCTAATTAAAAAATGATGTCGGGCACAATGACATAAGAACGCTGTAAGAGCCTTTATTATATAGAAAACCCGAAATTGAAACGAAAACGTGAGCTAACGAGATTTGCAGCACTTAACTTTTCAAGTATGAGAATTGTCGAGCAAACTTTTTAAGTGAGCTGATTTGGAGTTGTCGCACAGTTCAACTAATGTCACGTTCTGCTCATTTCGTCAGAGTTTAATGAATAAAATAAATTTCGAATTGATAAGAATATCTCGAGTCAATGTTAATGGGCACTTTGCGCATAATTTTAGAGTCACTGTCACTTTCAAATTTAGGAGGAGCAGTAATGCCGGATGACATAAAAGGAATGTGCTTTTTGCTGGAATATCACTCAGTGTCAGCAGTGGATGTGAAGGTTCAGACGACTTAAATGCAACTGGTCCGAGAAAACTAATCCCAGCATTCAACATTTATTTCTTCGATTTTTCAATGTTCTCCTTCTCGTCTTAAGAACCACAAACTTCCCTTAAAAAGGGACTTTGTAAAAAAAAAATGAAAAACCCTTGCTGCATCACATAGCACGTATTGGACATTTGTTGAAAAAACTGAGGAATGGTTGCACTGAGAAAGTATAATATGTACATATGTGCTTCTTATAAGCTTTGATGTTATATAAGATGTTTTATCTCTTTTTCTTTCCCAAAATACAAGCATACTTTTTGTGATCCCTAAAATAACTTTAAAGAATGGACCGTAAAACGAAGGGGTGGACGTTGATCACAAAACTCGTATCTGGAATGTATTGGTAATAATGTGAATGTGGTTAATGAAAAATAGATTTATAGATAGAAATCTGTAGGATGTTTGAAGGGAAAAGTAAAGGTTTCCGAAATTCGGCCGTCTCAAAACTTCCCATATTTTCGAGGGAGTGAAACACTCACCTGCAAACCAGCGTACTGCAGCAATACTGCTGCTGTAAAATGTCTCAAGCAATTTGAACATGAGAGCTTGAGAACAAACCGTATTCTACTACATCTTTTCTTGAAATGAATTTCATACATTTTCGAAACTACACATTAAGGTTTCAAGAGTATCTTATTTCTGGGGTAAAACATGAAAACCTTTTTAATGAAAGGTATATCTTCCCGAGACAAAAATAGGATCAAAGAATAGCAAAAAAGGCAGGCACATTTTATATTGCGCTAAACTGGGAGAGCACTCTTTCCTTTTCCAAACATTTTACGAGAACATCAAGGTTCAAAAGTAAAGGAAATTATGAGAACAAAGTTCCTTTTCTGATGTTGATTGTTTCAAAGAAGACTAATTACCTGAAGATTTTTTGAAGCTTTCCTAAAATGGAGTTTTAACTCTCTGTGTCATCCTAAAACATGATGCTGAATCTAAGGCTACTTCTGGTAAATGTGAAATACTCAACAGGCTGAACTGCAAATGATGGTCTTTTTTTGTAAAAAACACTCTAACGAGAGTATTTCTCAACTTTTTTGTATTACAGGAGAAAAAGTTGAAACTACTTGTTTCATCTTAGCCATTAAAAGTTTCACAGATACAGGAAGACGGGGATAGAAAGAACTGTGAGTGGGCCAAAGATGAAAACTTAGGTTCAAGGGGAAGTAAAGCGCTTACTACAGAAATACGGCAAAATAAGGGTGGCTGACTGGAAATGAACACTTGTCTCAAGAGGGGAAATATTTTTGTGCATACATATGTGACGATTCAAATTTATATGTTTAAAACCTCTTGTGAGTAATACATTAACCAACAGTATTTTTAAACATGCATTTAAATTCAGTGTTAAATAATCCCTGAATTTTGTAGACTGTGTTGGTTTACTCGGATGTTCCATTGACATTTGTGAAAATTTTTGTGAAATCAGTATTATTGCAAATAAACCCTAGTAATTAATGCGAGCATCGGTATCGTTGTCATCACGGCCACAGTAGGATTGTGAGAAATGAGGATGAAGATTTTTTTACACCACCACTGCAGTAAGCCCCAAATACGACATACGAGCCACGTACTCATGTCTTGCCAAGACGAGGTTTCATGCGACCACCACCGCAAGCCAAATGGAAACATGGATCATCATCATCTCATATGCATACGCTCCTTCTGCATTGCTCTACAAAGTCAAACAGAAATCATTCACGGAAAGAGCAATCTACACCTCCACTCTCAAAGAGGGAGAAGGATGTTTTGACTCCAAACGAAACATTTACAAAGGCAGAATGGTGAAGACTGGGCCAACGGGTAAAAAGGAACAAAGTAATGCGTACGAGCTGAAATAGCTCATATACATAGGTACACACGTACGTAATAAGTATGAATTTTCGTCGTAAGATATATCGTGAGGGTTACTTCTGCTCGAATCGGAGCAATAAAAAGGGTTTATGAGTTGGAATCGAGCGTTTTCATGAGACGTCTCAATTTCTTGAAACATCCGTCTGGAACGGGAGATCCCACGTGGTCTACAAGTCAATGAATAGCGTAAATGCATTTCATGTGATATGACGATG
>JAHZMY010002338.1:0-11333 GCA_027743915.1 Seira sanloemensis | reverse complement strand
CCGGCGGTAGCGGTATACCGCCGGTAATACCGCACGCCCATCCTTGGTGGTGGTGTGCGTTGTTGGAACGAATAAATTATGGGAGATGTAAGAAAAGGCTTTTATATAAGTTGCTTGCGAGAGCGCCTTCTCTCGCTGAACAAAAAATGTTCCCAATGTTGGATGCAATTCCGGATTTTTGCTGTTTGGAATAAATCATGCAGAGGTGTGTTTTAGAAATAATTGTGAACCCGGAGTGCGACATTGATAACCGAATGACGATTTGCATCATTCATTTTAATACAATAAGCAATATTTTTTTCAAGTTTTCCTCAAAACGTAGATGCATTTTAAAACTTGGAAACACTTATTTGCTTGAATTTAAAGTACATGGATTTTGCAAAATGCGATTTCCATAACCATTACCTACAATTTTGGGACCAATAAAACTCGGATATTATTCTTTATTTGCCTTTTTAAATGGAGGTGAATATTCATCAGGAATGTTAATTAAAGGCTAAAAACTTGTATTAAAATATAATGGTTCTCGTCGCATTGAGAAGTAAAGTATCTGATATTATTGCAATTATTTTATGTATTTACGCTCTTTTCTTTCATGAATTCTTGTTACTTTCAGCGACTGCTTCAATGCCATGTTTTAGTGAAATCCTGGGTTTAATTTAAACTAACCATCACAGCGCAGAATATTCTCTGTCTCTGAATGATTCCGCGACGCAATTAAAAAAGTCGGACAAAATGTTTAAAAAACCTCCCTTTTTACTTAACCCTAGCCATAATTTTTCAGCCCAAACATTGCAATTGCATTACTACGTGTCCATTCATCCATCCTTCCCTGTAAATAAATGCAGCAGCAGCAAAAAGGATTTAATGCGTAAGTCACGCATTCACACAACATCAAAGTTTACGAAATCATTACATTTTTCTCTGCATAAAGTTCAAATTCCTCCTCCGCTCTGCTCTAAAATCCACATTTAAATGAAGACATACATCCTTATTTTCCCCATATCATTACGAATCGAGATTAGATCGCTCGAGGGCACATGCCCGCCGTATTACGCATGATATGATGATTGAGAGGAAACTGAAAACTCAAAAGGTGGATAAAGTTGGGACGAGAGAGAGAAAAAAATGAGGCGGTAGAAAGTTTTTCACTGGTTTACCTAAGCTCGACCTACATATTAAATAACACAAATGAATGATGAGATGATGGTGTGTGCTCTCATTCAAACCAAGCCACCAGAACAAAGATGCTACATGTAAGAAAATCTTACGTTTCGCACTTTTTTCTCAACCTGCTTTTTTGCATTGTTATCGCATCGCGAGAGAAAAAATCTGCAAGCGTTTGCTTGAGATAACTTTGCTTAAAAAAGGAATTTCACGGTGCACATGTTTATGAGAGATGTAAAGAAAACATGTAATTTTTTCTCACTGGCTCTTTTCAATTTCAATATAATCATGAGTAAATGCAGGGTTTGGTAACACCTTCATATCGCGCTCTGTGCAATTGCTAATTATCACCTGATACAATAACGCGAAAAAGAGAGAGAGGATAAAACGCGAAAAATTATAAAGTCTGTTTTCACCGTCGATCTTGAAGCCAGAAAAAGGGAACAAATTACAGACCTTCTTCTGCGAAAAAGGGAGTGTGATTTAAGCAACTCGTTTAATTACGCTTTGTGAGATCGACAGGTAATGATAGGACTCGTCGGGAAGAGTAACCTAATCCTGTAATTTTTGTTTTGACATGCGGAGTTTTCACACATCGAAGATGCGGACATTTTTAGATACTAATTATAACCAATATTGCGGATTCGTAAATTTTTATTTTTGATGCATGTTACGTAGCTGAAGCAATCAGTAGCATTGTTTTGGCACTGTTTGCATCATACGAGTTGCATGTTTTTTCCGCTCGGTTTGGACGACTTTTTTGTCACAAAGGTATTCCTACATTTAATTTTGAATGACTGGCTCAAGTGCCTCATCTTTTGATAAATAGAAAATATGCTGCAAATGATGGCTGGAAAGTACTTATGAAGCTATGGAATGAAATCGGCCTAGCACCTTTCCTCTCGATACGGGATCAAATGCATCAGCAAAAAGGAAATAGGAGCTTCTCATTCTCACAATTTAAATATTTAAACTCAACATCATGAACTTTCTCCGCGTGACAAAATGAGCCCTCAAAAAGAACTATCTAACAACCAAAACCATGCAACAAGATGATATCATCATACTATTTATAACGTATTTGGATTTATCGTAATAAATTAAAACTTAACCGTACGCCTTTTGGTGTCATTCTCTCCCGAAGCACGTTTAAGAAAGGTAATTTGAGCTTATCAGCCAATGATATGGGTAAGTCATATCAATGATCATTTGCACTCTGCAAAATGAGTGGACGATTTGAAACATATTGTATATTTCAGCTACGCATGCAATTTTTCTGTTACCGAATTTTTCGTGCGAAAGTCAACCAGAACAATTTATGTCAGTTTTGTCAATAACGCAACGTATGTGCATACATATGCGTACATATGTAAAACCTAAAAACAAATCATTCTACTTGTGCACCCACTGTTACAGCGTAAGGATGAAAAAAATTGTAATATGATCCAGCCACTCTCTTCTCATCAACTTTTTCCGAACGACTGCTTGAATTTGCGTAAATTTTAGCAACTAATAAAAAATAAATCTGAGGCAACAACAAATTAATTTCTATAAAAAACGCAATGTGAAGTCCCAAATGCAAGCGTCAATACGTGTCTTGAAAATTTCGAGCATTGGACAAAGAGTCCATAGATGATTGTCATCTTTAATTTAACTAGTTGGGTTCTGCTAATGCCACCTCTTATTTATCGTTAAAATCGTGTATTTATTAGTTAACATCTTACTCCAAATCTGCAATTAGCGGGGATTGGTTGAACAATATAAGCATTTCTTGTATCCCTGTACAATTCCTCAGAAGTCATTTATCATTGATATGAGTTTTTTTTAAATGTGGGGAGTGATTGTAATACGTGGCCCCGTTTTCTTGTTGCGAGTACACACACGCTTCGAAATTAGAATTGAATGGGTAATATGAAAATGAAGCGATTTATCTTTCTGGCATGGCTCACAGATCCACCCGTTGAAAAAATCTTTTTTTTACCAGGTACCGTTACTCATGCTTCTCATTTCACTTGTGGGGGACTCCAACAACACCGACTTTTCTGACAATGACAATGAAGATTATGATTACCGCTTGAGGCAAACTTTTAGGCATTCTAGCTATTTGGCTCACAAGAGGAAAAATGATTTAAGCACACATTCACGGTGCAAAAAAAGATTGCATTTAGAGATTTTTTGTTGACATGCTAACCGGCATAACACTTTACCGATATGTCATCGTAACCTAGAATTCCGAGAGTGCTAAAAATAGAAGAGACAGGCAAACATATTTAGGTGCCGGTCAAGTAACAAATGGAGTTTGTAGACTGAATGAAAAATGAAACTTGACATTAATGTACGTTTTGAAAGGGAAGTAGAATATTTCCAGCTATTTAATGAAAAAATAGTCCTTTCGAATTCCTAGCTTTTAGATTGAGTGGCAAATTTCTTCCCTGTATATGCATATGAGAACTTTTTTAAATCGTGATTAGAAATAATATGATGTCAAATTCAAAGAGACCTTCCGAAATCAAATTCTCTTAACAATCTGATACAATCAAACTGCTGCAAGTCGTCTAGCACCAAAAATGCTTTCCCTGTGATTTGTATTTTGTCTTTGCCCTGTCGGATGCAATGTTGATCCCTTGAAAGGCAAACACGACTCGGAGCAAACAGCAAAGTTCATTCACTTTATCCAAAGGAGTTACTTATTATGCACTTTGGAATAGTCGTGTTGCAGGGGATGAGCCACACATACTCGCATATTACACACTAATTCTTGTCAAAGGGTATTGACACCTTCGTTTTCCGAGCTAATTAGAAGAAAGTGATTTCTTCGCGAGGTGATGCGAAGACAAACTCATCAAACGAAGGAATGGATAGGTTGTTGACTTGACCTTAAAACACTTGGTTTGGTCACCTTAAGTAAATAATTGTAATGTGACTGATGTGAATGACACCGGAATAGTTTAAGTGCAATGGGCTACCTACTTTCAAGGCATGAGAAAACTCTAAATTTGCACAAGTATAGAGATATCGTCACTGTAAGTGAAGCTTGCCACATCCGAAAAAGATATTATGTACGATCCAAAATTCGGGATAAAAAACGATCCGAGTTTGAGCAGAGATATGCAGTGTGTGACATTGCAGTAGCAATAAAAATTTTTATTTGCCATAAAACTAAAGCTAGGCAACGAACAAACTCTGGATATGCAATTTCCAAGTACTAAGTTTTAAATTTTGCACCTAACTTTCAAGCGATACATGCATTTTCAACATATAACTCAAAACATTATTCACCATCGGACATTTGTGGATCTGATGAGTGCATTTAAGTATTTTTTTCAACTTTCTCCCGTCGATACCTATATAACATCACCGCCTTTTATTATGTGTAACAGTAATTATTACTCCACTCTTTAAAAATTTCCTTAGCTTGCATATATTTTTAGCTCATTAACCTTGTTCAACCCTAGGCAATTTCTTGCACTCACCGTAATTTTCCCTATGAATATGCATCAGTTCCATTGAGAATGGCATCCCTATGTATGATTCGCAAGACTTTCTAAATAAGTTTTTTTTTTCATTTGTTTATTCAACGGAGACCTTGTCTCGTTCCGTGTCAACGTCCGACGGTTTCTCATCTAGTGAAAAAAGTGTATTATGTAGGGCTACCCTCGTACTCGACAAATTACGCTGGTGTAAGACCATTTTCATTTTCTCTTGAGCTATGTGGTGCATGCACGACGGTTTTCACCTACTCACCCAAAATTACAATTTTATCCTTGTTCTGCAGGCAAGAAGTGTAGGTGTATCGGATTCCGGCCTTTTTGACAGAGAGTCGTTGAACTCGACAATTCCAAGAAGAAGGTTACTCCATATTTTGCTAAGAGGATTACATTTGCAGGTGAAATGGGGTTCAGGAAACTATTCATGATGACGTGTCATCGACACGCATCTATAAAAAATGTCGCCGTGTTGATTTATTTACGTAATGTCTTTTTCTTCCGTCCATTAGCGAAGTACAAATTCACTTTCTATTCATTACGTCAAAAAAGTGCTTGTATTTGGCAGAAAAAGTCTCATTTCGACGCTTCTGTTAATATATATGTGCAATGACTTATTCAGATATAAAGGCTGCATTCTAAGAAAGGCTAGCAATTGTGATTTAATAGATTTCTCGAAATGAATTTAGGGACTGTCAAAGACAATGTAAATACTTTTAGGCACATACTTATATAGAGAGAGGAATGAGGAGTCTATCTTTAAACTTTAATTTCAGGATTGAAAACTTGAATTGCTGAATAAATTATTGGCAAAATAGGCTCGTATTGATATGAGGAATTCAAGCCATCTTCAAAACAGTTAGAAATCGCCAAAATTATTGCTTTAGATTGGCAATGGATTTGCTTGTTTCCGAAACCAAAGTGACCATCAACGCATGAAGGATACTTCTGTACCCGTTAAAAGTACCAATGAAGAATCCGAATAATATCAAAATGTCAACTTTTTTATACATTAAATTAAATGTGTCTGCAAATATTTAAAGAAAAATTTTGCTTATTTTAGAATGTTTTGGAGTTTTTTAATTTTAAATAAAAAATAGCTAAAACTTACCCAGGGATTAAACATTGTGTACATACGCCAACTGCAAAATTTATTTCGCCCGAATATAAATATTCTTTCGTGGCGCACTTGCCAAAACAACAGCGCATATGGTCACGAGTGCCTTGTGATTATAAAACACGTTGAAGTCCTTCGTTATTTTACGTAGGCTGCATTTAATTTCTTCATTTGAAATGAAATGTTTTCATTAGTTTCACCTGGAAGAGCACGAAGGTCACTTTACCAATAGGAAATTCCAAGCTCCTTTCTCCATGACTAGCTATGAGGTATGTCATCATCTTCTTCCCGTTCTCCAAATATGCTTTCTCTTTCCTACACTTGGAATTATACATAAGCATATGCATATCCTCACAACTCGTAGGAGAGTATCGGTCATTCCGCAAGCTTTTGTGAAGAAACACACACAAGTTCCATAGAAAATGCCCAATCCGGTATGCATAAAAGAATGCCCGAGGTTTTTTCCATTACATAACTCCGCTTTGAAGTCCAAGTCACGTTTTCGTTTCCCGTGCAACGTGAAAGTTGCACAATGACATGTATAGGTGAACGCTTTCATCCTGTTGGCCAGGTGGCGCATGATCGAGTAATTCTACATGCGGAGCACATTCCTTCAGTCTAGCTCACGTGATAAACCATCTCGGGACAGTTTATTTTTCAATGGTTAGACTTTTTTTTAAACTTTGCATCATTGACGATGAGACGGCCTCGAAAACAGTCCTTTTTTCCACAAAACTCTCCGGTCTCATGACTATGGAACGGGGATGTAATGAGTTAATTTGAAGCAACGAATGAAAAGGTCTCTCTTCTCAGGGACAATCTAAATGCATGAGTATTAATGCAATTGAATTCAGCCAATTTTCTCCGGTATTTACATATCAAGAGGAAATACAAACTCATCTGAGCGAAGGCTAAATGATGATTACGATGAAATGGTGAGACAAAACGCTTGTGCGAATTAATCACCACGTAGGCGTTCAACACAGCATTTCGTAAGGATGACATATAACCATGTAATGATATTGATTGTGAAAGTGAGAAAACGTGAAAGTCGTGTGGCTTTACACTCCACTGGCCAATTACGATTTTTGGTGAAGGCCACACATGGAAAGTGGCGCCGAGACGGTCAAGGGGAAATGATTGAAAGGATAAATACGTAATAATCCTGTATTACGAGAGAATGTGAATTGCAAGTTGCAACCAAGGTTTTTTTATGGAGAGGAACTCACAGCAGATCAAACTCAAGTTGAAATTTGAATTAGCTCTTTTAGTCTAATTAAAACTGCTGAGACTAGCGAATCCCTGCACACACAATTATCTCAGCATTCGCCATTCATGTGAGCGTAAAAAACAAGAGGATATGTAGACAGTCTGGGATCCATGTGACTTGGGAAATGCGGCGCAAAATCCAACATTTTCTTTTCCCTGTGGCACATGTCGTTTTTTCTAAAAAAATACAGGATACTTCTGCGGTCTCGTGAGCTGGGGGCTTAAAGCACAGAAATAGGCAGTGGGTGGGAAAGCTGAAGAAAGGCTCACGTTTTCATAAAAAGGCGTGATGCATAAGATTAGACGGCTAAACATGGATTTCCCCTTTATTCATTCATTCTTCAGTCGGGCAAACTTTCCTCAAAGGAGCTTTAGACTATGTATGTAGGTACTGCAAAGAAAGTTTTGTAATTGGGGAGCATTATGAAACGACACACATCACATGTCCCATTAAAAATGAATTGGGACTCATTCTTTTCCTTGTGCATTCCTCTGGCTGTGGTCGAGACGCAACGAGAAGTCCTTTGAGGCTTTGTGCTCTTTCCGCGAACGTCGCTGGAAAAACTAGTTTTCAACTTTTCATTCTCCCCTTGGAGCAGGTCACGTTGCGATCTGAGGGAAGAGTGAGTGACGTGCGGAAGGAAGGAAAGGATTTTTTAAAACGTAAATATATGCACAAGCCTGCTTCCTCCATTTTTGCATAATGTATTGGCCATCGGGCAAAAAGCTCGGATTTTTTTGAAGATAGGTTGTGAGTGTGGCGACGATGATGATGATGATTGTTATTACGAGATCCTGAGAAACGTGAGCATTACGTCTCGTGTTTTCTAACTCGACTCACGTGTAGTGTACGCGTGCCTCTGTGGCTTTCACTCAGTCAGTCAGTGCTTTCACGGAGCAGCCTGTGAAAGCTGAGGTGAAGGCTGCAAACATGAAGGTATATTCGGCTTTTGTGGAAGCCTCCTTTTCACAGAATGTGGCTTATGGAGTGGAAAGCTAGGCTTACGAGTTAGTGTTCTGTTTTTGCATCATTGATTACGCAATACACATGAAGGATTGGCGAGCTATGGCTGTTGTCAATGAAAATATTTGGGTTGCAAGTGAAAATGTCCGCTCATGTGAGTTTGTCCATGAGCAAATAGGCGGGAAATTGGAGAGGAGGGAAAGTGGAAAATTTTTGAGACAACGGGTTTATATGGAGATTGATGGAAGAAATTGGGTATGCTACGATTCGTTGTGGGTATGAAATGGTGTAGAAATTTGGAAAATGTGAATAGGCTTGATCATTTACGAATGCGGAAAACGCTATAAATACATGGAAATGCTTACGTGTTACCATTTGAAATTACAATATATAACGAAGTTTGTGGAAAATGGCTCTTGTGAGCAAGGAATAGAAAGCATTTCAGCTTCTCTATAATTAGGATGATTGCTAGCCTTTAACCAAATCATTTATAAAATAATATTGTAAAAATTTGGTTTGAGTATAACTGACGTAGATTTACTGTGGTTTTTCTTAAATCGTTTTCAAATTCCATCATAATTAATAACTACTTGCGTTAGTTTAACTTGCACATTAATGTTTAATTTGTCTATTTTTGTATCCATGTGCAAATGTTTAATTTGCTCAGCCTTATTTAAAAAATACTGCCATAATACTTTGTTTCAACACCAAAATTTCCGAATCCACCTACACAACAGAACAGCTCATACAAAAATTATTCAAAAAATATATTACGTACACAATTTAAAATGCATGTTTCCTGTTTTTCACCAAATCCTAGTGCACATACGTACAATACGATCACAACCTCTTTAGTTGAGGTCGACAGGAGTTGTGGTAGGAACTGGGTCAGTGTTTTTCCAGCCTCCCTGTCCGCTGAGGTTGAGAAGAGAAAATGTAATTTTCAAACTAATTACCAAGGCATTCACGAATGTAAACTCTTCATTCCTGTTTGCACATCCACGAAGCCCATATCGTCCGTATAGTTTGACAAAGTCCTACTACATTTTCTGCAAACTGAAAAAAGCTCTATTACATGTTTTGGCAAAGTGAAAAGGTCCTATTACAATTTTTTTTTGAAAACTGGCCAATTAAATCAGAATCTTGTGTTGAAAATCATGCCGCACGTGAATCAGGAATTACAAGCAGAATGATAAGAGTTTCCAAAGCTTTATATCGGCAGAATCCCTATTAGGAAGCATCATATCAAGACCAACAAGACCTTTCGTATATCACATTTATTTGTAATGAGCCACATTTTAGTCAAACCTTCATGTAAAATTCAACAAATCAAATGCCCCACCTTATAGAAAAATCAAATATATAAAATCGAATAATTTGATGTCATACACACGCGTGCGGCATTAATTTTCACTCATTTTTATGACTTAATTGGTCAGTTTTCAAAACTTGTAAAATTGTCTTTCCACTTTGCCAAAACATGTAATAGCGTTTTTACTAGTTTGCAAAAAACGTAACAGGTCGTTTTCCAGTTTGCAAAAAAATGCAATAGAGCTTTGGAAAATTAATCTCTCCCTACGAAAACCTTTTTGCCCGATTGTCTCCGCAATTTAAAAAAATATCTATTCACGTTCCCGGCTCAATTGAGGAGTGAAAGTCAACATTTCATGTGAAACTGGATCGCACAGGTATGGCTGCTAAACGTGAGTTTGAGAGGGCTGAAATGTTTGTAAATGATTCTCCGAGTTTCCAACAGAGACTCTAAACTTTTTAAACATTTCCATGAAAAATTGCTTTATTTCAGAAATAAAAATACATTCAGTTGATATACAAATTCGGAGCACTATAGTTGTCATTACACATTATAATTGCATATTGCCCAATCAACGACAGAAAAAATGCGAGAACATATTTAGGTATTTTCCATTTCAAAATAATCCAGATAATCTGACGCAGAGATTCTTTTGGTTCAATTAGAGAATATTTACTTTTCAGGAGTGGTCTGGAAGGAAACCATTCCATCCCGATGTGTACTTATTAATTTACAATGAAACAGGTTTCCAGAGAATCTTTTTGCAAACAATAACTTGTGGGTCAAACCAAACTCTGTGATTTACTGGCTTAAGGCAACAAAGTAAATATTATATCACCTACTTTCCATCTCAACTTACCAACAGTATTTATCAACTTTAAGAAAAAATGATTGGGCCATCTCCAATCAATTCGTATTTATTCACGTTTCAGACATATGTAGGTATGTAGATAATTTTTGCGAATAATGACTGGAAAATTTTCCCCTCAAAAAAATCTGTGAAAGCCTACATAAGGAGGGAATTTTTTATCGTTTATTTTTGCTAGCTACATAATATCCTTGATTTTGTTCAAACTTCTGGCTTTGTATTTTTCCCAAATCCTGCAACTATCATAACTCTGCAGATGTAACACAGTTGGGTTGTAGCTACATCGTACTACATCCTTCATTTGCTCGACATTTCTCTTGACATCTAATGGAAACCTGAGCCATCATGTGAAAGGCAACGTGAGCTAAGACGAATTACGTATTAATGTGAGTTACACGACTACTTCCATAGCCCATTACTTTATTTTAGCTGGCGGCAAAAACATCTGGGAAAACGTTGAATGAGCTGCGGAAAGTAGGAGAAAAACTTGTTAGCTGCTATTATGGGAAAAGTTTGCGTAGGAACATCATTGCTCCAGACGAGAGACTTTCACCAAACTCGGTTTTCGGTGGGGTGAGACACAAGGCCATTTAATTATGCACTAATGAATATTTGAAAAACTCGACGGAGGTGAAGTTGCGCCCTATGCTCAGGCCTATTTTTCCACTGGACAAATGTTGCGGGTTTCATTGCTTTCAATGTCCAAAATAAGGTCAAGTCTTACATGCCCAGCTAGACTACTCACTGTTTCCAATTTTCTCTCTGAAGGTGTAATGTAATTATTCTTGTGGCTATATCATATTCCCATTTATGTATGTCGCAAATCTTTGACAATTCGTGTGCATGGCGAGGCGGTAAAACAAAACGTATCCGGGATTCCATTTCATTTACATAGATTCAAGTTTTTAAACAAAATATGTTCATATGTTCGTTTTTGGGATATGATATGCTAGTAATAAGATTTTTTTTAGTTGGATGTGCTTCATTCAAAAACAATTCTTTTATTATTTACTTGCTTTTTAACGTCAAAATGTTGGTGCTATAAATACCCTTTTTCATGAAAAATACAGAGATTCCAGGAATTTTAAAGGCAGGTGGTCCAACTCCCGTAAGATTTTGGGCGCACGCTATCTCCCGCGTGAATTGAACCG
>JAHZMY010002337.1:0-14494 GCA_027743915.1 Seira sanloemensis | reverse complement strand
TATTGTACGGAAGATTATGATTATGATGATACTCTACTTAATATGCATCTTACCAAGAATTATTAAAATCATTATCAAATTCATATTCACCAGATCCGTGTAAGTACTGAAATAAAGACCAAGTGAAGGAAGAGGGTAGTTCAATTCAAACACTAAATGTAACATATTTTTCTGCTTCTAATTTCTCCTGCATTGAGCCCTTCCTTGCTATATCTAATCTTTGATCACGAGTTTTGAAAATTACTAGCTACTCTATTTATGAGTTACAAGAAGCCAGCAAAAAAGTATAATATTACGAAGTTTTGTGTATTAAAACGACTTCATTTCACTTGGTTACATATATTGGGAGCGCACGAGCTAGTGTTGAAATGATGCTATCATTACTATTTTACATTATTTCGATCTGGTCTGTTAACTTGTGTGATCTCTTGAATCTCTGGAGCAGGATTTTTTATATTCTTTCATGATGACATCTTGAGCATTGTGAAAATATTACGCTGGTGGTTTTCATAAAATACGTGTGAATGCATACCTAATATTGTGCCAGTATACAACCGCTCGCTCTCACACACTTTCATGTTATCATCGTGGCGAACCTTCAAAGTGTATTGACATTTTGTACAAACTGCAGATAATTCTGAAATGAGGTTAATGCAGACAACTGTGGTATATTAGGGTCTAATCACTAATCAGGAAATTTTTTGGACAAAATGGTTTGTGTACCTGGCATTCACATATCTTATCTCTAAACCCTGGAATAAGTGAGTTTTACATGGTCATTACGAGCGATTTTTAGGAAAATCAGGAGAAAATTATCAATAATACATCGTTTTGATGATGAGTTGGAAAAAATTGATGTCTCATGTATGGATTGTCGGCGGCGCTGTTTTACTTTTTGGTGAACAGCAGGATACGCTTGAAGGACCGAAGCAAGTGAAAACGCACAGATTATTATTCATGGAAGGTCGTCTGTCCCAATTCGGTATGCTTGAATGATATCGGCAGGTGAAACGGGGGAGAAGAAAAGGCAAAAATGCTAACACATTTTTTTACATCTTAAAGTCAACAAAGAAAGATGGAACGATGGAACGCGACTTGAAATGGCATTGCTTCTTCCTTGGAATGAAAAATTGGAAGGGTTGGTGTACGAATGGAGTAATGTGCCATGTTGATGTAACAACTGTCAAATGCCGCCAGCAGTCTTTCATGCATTCTTTGTAGGAGGATAAACATTTTACATATAGGTCTATACTTTTTTGATGTCGTCGGCATATTTTTTTCTTGCTCTGTTCAGTCCGATTATGGACTTGTTTAAGTGGTTGAAACGGTGCTGAAAAAATCCTTTGAGTGATATGCATGCGTGGATAGGCATAGATTCATAAAAATTAGTTACATCTCTCCCTCCATGTCACCATTTTGTTTCGAGCCTTTTCGCGGTGTTGAATTGTCAGTTGTTTCCTTCCACTTGCTCCTTGATGTTTTCTTTCTTGGTTACCTAATTCCATTTTCAGATTTAGGGGAAGAACAAGGGATAAGTCTAAATGATTTTTTTTTAAAAAGTGCACAAAAGGCATTTGATATTTTTTCTGCACAGATCTGGAAACAAGACTGTGTAGGATTAAAAGTACATAACTTTATTAATTGAGATTGTAGTTCATATTTTGTCTTCTACATGGAGAGTTACATAAGTAGATATGAGCATGGTCAAGCGGAAAATTTTAATGATGTGTATTCTCATGACTCACGATTTAAAGAATCACATGTTGATCGTGTGAAAGACAAGAATTTTACGTGATATCTTTATAACCTCCTCCAAAGAAGACCGTTTCACTGGAAAGAAAATGTATTGCATGCGGCAGAAATGTTGAAATTGTTAGTAAAAATTGATGCCGAGTGGACGCAGAGTGATTATTAAGTTACACATTTGGACTATATCGTGCATAAAACGAGGATTGCGTCGTTTGAAAAAATGAAAAATTGTTTTGTTACCGTCTCTTTCCCTACAGATTATAGACCCAGATAAATCCCACAATTATGTATTGATAATGGTAAGTAACTTAATTTGCGTGGGGAATCATACAAAACATGCAAAAACATCAGATCCTTTTTGACTCCCTCTTGAAGGCAAAAATTGGAAATTGTGGTAATTATTTGTGCAAAGCTTAAAATTTCATAGGTATATGTATAGGTATATGTGTGTGTGTGCACATTTATGCATTCCTCTGGAAGACGAAAAAAGCTAAATCGGCCTCGCCAAAAATCCACATTTTACTTCAAATCTGCACGCTCCAAGGGCTTGTGTACACCACAGCTTGCCAAAATAAAATGAAAGTGATCCTTTAGATATAGAACCAGCAACAGCTTTTGCCTCCTCTAGCTGAAACACTTGTAAAACCAGATGTGTCAGAAGAAAAAAAGAGTTTTGCAAGCATTTGTTTCTCCTAAGGAAAAATGAAGAAAAGAGGCTCAAATAGACAGACCTTGTTAGTTTGGATGAATGGACTTGTGCGAAATAGCTCATTTGTTTGTATGCATATATTCTGAGTGAATGTGATCGCGTGCCATATTAATGTAAAAGAAAACATGCCCTTTTATTTTTTTACCTTAACATGCTTATACGTAGGTATCTGTGGGTTAATAGTAACTTGTGTTTAGCCATGACATATGTTGGTGTCTAGGGAAAACTAGAATATGGTCATTATAAAGATGGGATAAATGCAAAAATATGACATGAGTTCCATGTAATTCAATCCTATAATTTTTGTACTGGAAGCTAGAGATGCGTGCAACGTTTTAAACCAAATAACTATATTATAAACGTAAAAATAATATATGCTTTTCTAAAGGCTTCAAATTAATTTATACAGAAAGAAAGACTTCCACAGTTTGCAAAGTAAAAGGAGCGGGAAAGTCGCACGTTTTGTAGACATTCTTTTGACTGTTCGAAAACAAGGAGTGTGATTGTCTCGTCCCTTTTTGATATTATCTATTTATAGCGATTTTATCCAAATTAGTCAACTACTTGGGAATAACAGATTTCCTTGTCACCCTTTGAAATAACTGTTGTGACATGTTTTGAAATGGAATGAAGATCGAGTATATTAAAAATACTTTTTTTCTTTCCCCTGCCTTATACCAACCCTCATGTCTCGGCGTAAAAAAGAGGGAAACCGCGTACCGCCCTGATGCGTATGAGACGATGATGCTGTTCTTTTTAAACAGTTGCTTGTTGCTACTTCACTTGGCACGGTGGAAAATGACAGTAGCAAAAAAAAGTCGGTGTCAATGGCAAATGTGAAGACTTCTCTCGAAGACGGTATGACTTGCAACCCCAGTAATAATATTAATGATATTAAGTCTGAGTCGTAAAAACGTGCTACCCAGGCTATGGAATTTCTTTTAAAAAAATGCATCTCGGCGATGATGGCATGCTCGACTTGATCATCACAAGAACGTGTCTGATGCAATGCATTATGCATGTATAAATATATATGTTTTGTTGCTAACTTCCCTTTCATCTCATGCCTGAGATTAGATTTTCTTTAGTGTAATTCTATACAAAGTTTGAAATTTTTGTTTCAATATGTTACGGTACTTTGTTGTTTTATGTGCGGGAGAGATGAATGATCATGTGCCCAAGTAATCTTGAATGTGTCATGTTGAAGAAAAGAGAAATGCCTATGTGTGCTTCTTTCCTTTTTTATTCAGCTTGTATCTGATCCGGTCCCATCTTTCATTCAATATTTATTAGCTTTGCCACAATCTAAAATTTACCTTTAAGGGAGAACTCCAAAAGTGATTGTGAAGGAGGAAGACTGCTCCTTATTACAATGCAATCTGAATCTGAGAGATATGATCGTATCATATCTCTCAGACAGATAAACTATTCTCAAAGAATGAATGATGAAGTCTTCAGATTGTATGAATATGTAAGCAGTAAACCTGTGAAGCCCAAGATCACGTTGATGATGTTACAGTCTCAACATGGATCCTCTGGCTTTCCTAAAACTGATATTGACTATTGCAACAAGTAATAAAACCGCCACTGTTCTTATGCATGTAGGATGCTCAGTTTGCCAACAACGTCCTAAAATTGGTACTGGCGATGAGATGATTTCTAAATGAACTGCGTAAAAATTTGAATTTTAAGGACGTCCTTTTAAAAACAAAACTTCCGACGCAGTATTGACTGAAAACTGTAAGAAAATGTGTTTACCTTTTGGTTTTAAAAAACTACTGTTCCCCTCTGAACCACAATGATCTTGAAAATTTTCAAGTCTCAGTGGACCAGTAAAAATGAATACAAGCAGAAAGTTGTGGGATGAATGTGTGGCATGTTTCAAAAAAATATTTGGTTTTTTTCTACAAAAAGTACAAAAACTCTGAATGTTTTATTTTTATACATACATACATACATACAATATAAAGAGGGAGCAAAAACATGTACCTACTGCACAAACTGCAGCCTTTTCCAAGTCATTTTTAAAGGAAGGGCTTTTTTTCTAGATTTGAGTAAAAATACATATATCTGTATAATTTGCATGCATGCAGGTAATTACAATAAACATGCACCAGAGTGGAAGCTCCATCATCAAGGCCTTATTTCCAGGCAAATTATGTAATTCTGAAGAAGCTTTACTTTTCTTCTAGCCGTCATATAACACATCATGTAATGCTGGCAACAGCATTTTCTTTTCAAAGAAAGGAGTATTCCTAACCTTAGGTTTTATTATGAACCCCATAAAATATTTTTGAATTAGCTGAGGAAGAAACGCAGTTTCATTTCGAGACAAGTGAAGCTGTTGTTGAGAGGCTGGAATGGAATGCGTATTTTGTACATCTTAAAATGCAACTTTTGATACTATGGCTTCTTATATAGTGTGACGAATGAATGGAGTAGCTCCTGGAGTCTGAGTCATGTTATCAAGATACGCAAGTAAAGGAATATACTATACGCTGATGCGTCACTCATTCATGAGTTCATTTTATAGAGCAGAAACGAAAACGAGAGTGTATAAGTGTATATGAACATCCTCATTCGAAGTATTTTTTACGATCACTTTGACTTCTACATAAAGTTGGCGTTACCTATTCTTTCAAGAACATGTCCTTCTTCAACATTCTGCTTCAATTTTGTAAATTTCATTATTAGCCCGATACGATGTAGTAGAAAACCTAGATTCGTTTTCCGGTGACGATGAGGGTGACACCAAAAAGCAAGCCCATTTCGAGCTACTTGGTAAAAATTAGTGGCCCTAATTACTTTTGCTGGCCTGTTTTTCGTAAACAAAAGACTCAAGAACATTCCTCGGAAAAGGGCCAGTAGTGGAGACGAGAAGGACATGCATTTTCTTGAAAGCACATATATGTAAGCACTCACAAAGTCCAATTCCCGCGCTATGAATGAGCTGAGAAGAAGGAAAATCATGGCATTTAGGCACACTATGGAATTGGTGTAAGTGTGCCGTGAAATTGGTCTGTGCTAGTGAGCCATGTAACAGCATATTACACCATTTTCCGAATTACGTTCAAGCGAAAGTAAATCATAATCCTAAAGCACTTCTACATTTTAATGTACAAAATACGTTGCACCGAATCATGAAAGCTGATATATTTCGTGCCAAGAAAGTTTTTGATAGATTGAAATGATAAGTGAGCATTCGTACGGGTGCCCATTTAAAACACAATTCTGGCTGCTTTTAGTAGTTCTAAATAAACCATTCTTTCAGTCAGTCCGTACCAAATGAGTCTACTACTACGGCTCAAATCACGGAAAAGGTAATATTTAACGCATACGTCTAGTATTAGCGTAATACGCCTTTGTGTTTGCTTGATGCTCTCAATGAAATATTAAAAGTACAAGTTTTCAGTTCCAGGTATAAGGCTGAAAGTGAAACCACCTTTTCGTGCTACGTTCCATCAAATAGGCAGCTTGCACTTTCAGGTTAAAAAACGGAAGCCGGAAGAAAGTACTGGGGGAAAAGCAGAGAAAAAATTGTATAAGATCTTTGTGTTTTCCTTTTTATGTGGAGTAATTATACATAGTTGCAAGTACCCCCAACTTACTATTCCATCATCATCAAAACCTTTTTTTGTAGGGTTATGCCCTATGCAATAATGTACAACTTTCTGGATGAATACGGAATTGCAGTGATACATGCGGAAGTCGAGAAAAATTGTAAAAAGGGGTGTTTTCCCTTGCGCGGTAACCCCAGAACAAAGAGGTCATTTCTTAGGTTTCAGGTTAAACTTTTGTACGAAATCTTATGCTTTGTGAAAAAGGAAGGAAATTTTTTCAGTCTGTAATTCATTTATAGCTTGCACGCAGAACAATTATCGTAATATTTCAATTGTGGTCATTGGAACTTAAAAGGGTGTACTTCTGCTGCTACACTCTCCACTTTAAACCAATGCTACTTTTACGATCTCACTGAGAGAACCTGTGATCGTGTTGGAATAAGCAGCGGGGTTTAATATTTTATATTGTTCCGTGTTTGATAGCTTTTTATACTCATTTCATTTGATGGATGTGCTTTGGTAAAAAAAAAGGTTTGCGACATGGAAAGCACTTGCCTAAGTAATCAGTACTGAAGTAGTTTAAAAAAGTTTATTGATCGATACTCACTCATTTTTATTTGATTGTTGGGGTAAGGATACTCGTGTCGACTTTTGCTTTCTTTTTTGCCTTCCTCTTCCTGCTTAAAATGGCGGATGCATGAGAATAGTATGCTGGGATAGCCGTGTTGTGGTAATACGGCTTGTCTTTTGCAGAACATCTTGAAAGTTAGCCATAATTACCGGAATCGCAATTTTCTTTTAGAATGAAACACGATGATTTCATTTTAATTTGACATATGCCTTTTCCTGTATTGGCATTAAGGAAGGACGGAAGTATAAAAATTGGACAATTTTATATTTTAAATGTTTGTCCCAAGTTTTGTAGCCATATGTCTGCTTAATGTCACTACGCCAGTCAATCTGAGACGATTTTCTGTCGACTACTAATAACAAAGCATTGATTTTACTTTCACTATTAATTTTTCCATGTTGCTGTAAAAAAGTGGAAGGACGGAAGTAAAAGTTAAGCACCAATTTGAGACCGGATCTGCTTTACCAACCGGTCCCTACATTTTTTGATAGTCGTCAAATTTAGAATTGCGGAGCCCGAGTAAATTTTGAAAACAAGTCAGTCTAAGTGCCCTTTTAGCGTATTTTTTTTACAAAAGAAATTTTTGCTGAAATGCAATTTACTGTCCTTGACTGGGGAAAATGTCGCAATGTTTTTGCAGTTTTTAAGCTAAGCTATCATTTATCCGTAATCTCATGTGGCTTTGAAACTACTTATGTAGTTTTTTTTGCAAAATCGATAACAAAATAAAACGTTTGGACAAACGGAACCATCCTCTTCTGTACTATTACATGAAAGTCGCACTTTTAAAGTTTTTTGCTCGCTTTACACTACATCCTCTAAATGTAGACATTTTGTTGCAGTTTAACTGCTGTTTAATGATCCGAGCTATGAAACCGAAAACGGAATATTGCAAGCGAAGAAGTAATTTACCATGAAATTTCAAACACTATTGGCTTGACCTGGGCTGAGTTGCACTTTGAAAAATTGATGCAGAACTTCTTTGCGTAGGACACATTTCTGCACACTTGATTTCTTCAAGTTGTAATAAAACCTCTGTTCTAAGAAAAAGTTCACTGGAGAGGACAGAAGAAATGTGGAGCCGAACGGGATTTGGCATGGAGCTGCATCGTGCAAAGTAGTAAGACATATCCTTTGTACGGGATGAGGCACAGTTATCTCGTATTTTACAAATTTGGGGAAAGAAAAATGTGTACATTTGAGTTCCCCTTGTGAAAATTCTGAACATTTAAGACCATTTTGGGTTGAACATATGGGATGCTTGTAGATAATTCAGCTTTTACTTATTATCTTATATAATATGAAGAACATGTATGTGTAGGTGACATTGAACACTTCAAGACTGGTGTAGCTTGGAAAAAGTCATGTGCATACTACATAGTTTGTAATGAGACGCGCTTATATCTACACAGGGAAACTGTACATGAGAGTTGTCAAAAGCTTTTGTTTATTAAGTTGGGGGCTGATGCAATGGCACGAGCACGGTAACACATATGTATGCAAGGGAGATTTTTGTCTTATTGAAAAGTTTATGCCTTCCAAAAAGTAACTGTAACAATGCCCAAACATAGAGGCGATCAAGACAGTGAGAAAAGACTAAACTTTGACGTGAATTTGGAGCTGTGTATATACATCTGTTCTAAGCCATATGCCAGTCGAATGGTAAACTGTGGTATAGATTTTTGGGGACAAAAAGTTACTTCTATCCCCAAAAATGTTTTCTATCATGCCGTTTTACATATGTATAATCTGTATCTCAGCATTTGTAGTGTAGAGTTTCATCTGTTGAACACAAGGAGCATTTGGCCAAGTTCAGACTTTTTTTAGAGAAAATCTTATTCTGCATTTGGCTTATAGTTTACAAAGTAAAATGCAGAATGAATGGAAGTGTTTAAGAAAGATGATGTCATCTGCATAAAATTATCATATGAATACAGCATTACGAGAAGAAAAAAAACTATATGAGAACTTTGCCACTTTTCTGGGGACAATGGGAGAAAGGAATTGAAGATGAGGTTATTTAATTCTCTCTTTTATTATAAAGTTATAAATGGATGCAACATTAGCTTTTTTAACCTTATACTTATAAAGCACAGTGAATTTTGTTTTGATGGCTGCGACAATGATAATTATAGCATAAATTGCCATTTTCTTTCAAGACAGAATATCCCGCCTTCCAGAAACAAAAGCGAGTTTTTTGCATTGGCACGGATGGAAAGTGATTTTCTTTTCTGACGCGAAAGGGTAAATTTTCTAGGAGCAGCCCACAAGTTAGATGATGAGCAACTCTGTTAGGCATTAAACGATTTCACGTGCAATATGAGATCAACAGCCGACGGAAAAGCTGGAAGGGGCAGAAGGAGTGGGACGGATAAAGGATTGACATGATAATATACTTTACCTACCATACATTATTATGCTGTACTCTCTTTTTCTTTCAAAGACAAAATGTTATCATTACGCATTTTTATCTAACGAGGAGTAAAACGCAATACGAAGTAGGGGAAACTGAAATAAAAAGGGACTTACTTCCTATTTGAACATAAAGCACACAGGACAATAATGTCGGGATAAATTCGATAAATGTAACAATTTCTTTTTATGACGGGTTCAATCCTACATGGATCCCGGGCACTACACACTACTATACTCCCATATGTGACAATGACACGCTCCGCACATGAAAACCTGCGCTTTATTCTGAAATCTATAATATTGTATAATCTAAGACAAGGAAGAAGGTTGTTGTCTTGTCTTCATTAAGAGAGAGAGAGAGAGAGTATTTTTTCTACAACTCCTAAATTCTCTGAGGGTGCACGTGTCAATTCATTCTATCCAATGGGGAAGATACACACTCGCGCATTTTTTTCCTCCACCGCACCGGCCCGACTACTTGACTAGAGGGAGTTTAAATGAGCCCAAGAAACAACACTTGGCACTGCTGTCATGTGTGCATCTCAAATGCGTTCCTGCCTCCCTCTTTCTATTGTATCAATTCATCTATTTCTGAAAAGACTGCACAACTTGCGTCTTTTTATTCATTTTTATTCCTACTTTTCCTTTCCAGAGCAAGACAAAATTTCTCTCCGTCTCTTGAGGAGCTCTTTTGAATACACCAGAAAATGGATTGTGTGTGTGTGTTTTTTCTTTCCTTCAATGTTTGTCATATCAAGCGTGCGGGCAGGGAAAAAATGTGTACCATTATTACATCATCTTGTGATAATAGTTCCGTTTCCATTCTCTCGTTTTCTTTATGCTGCCGTCTTCCTCTTTCTCGCTGTCGTTTTTCCTTGTCACTAGACTCCTCTGCGTAAATAACTAATGTGTAGCATGGATCCGTTGTCACTATTTGTACAATTTCTGGCTAAACCAGAACCTATTTACTGTAGTTGTCGCCTTCACGCAGGAGAATTACGTATGCTCACTTTATTTGATTTGAGGGTATTGCTTCCCACTTTAATTCGACTCGCTTATCGTCGTCATCAACGTATTTTTACTTGGTCTCTCCAGCCAAGATTCTATCAAGTAATATAAAGTGCTTATCATACGAATGGCTTCCCTACTCTCCTCAACCAGACAAATCTGAAATATATGCAACCTTTTTGTGGGTTTCCCAATAAAAGGCTAGACAGGCTAAATGAACCTTGTCTTGGCGAAGTTTAAGTAGTTTGCATTTCTGCTATTGAAAGTGAAAATAGGTACACATGAAACTTGCTGTACATCCCAGGTCTTTGTCCGATGTGCAAATTAACTGAATGCTATCTCTGTTAAGAGCTTAACTTTTCACATTTAGCCGGGAGCTCCAAGCAATAATACTTGAGTTGTAACGAGGCAAGACGACATATATATATATATATATATGCATATGTACATAATATGTATTACATATATGCGTGCTTGCTTTCCCGGCCGTATGTCATTTGTCATTATGTTGATGTAATTACAATCGAGAAGTTGATATGGCACGTGTTACACCATACATAGCTAATCATTTCATGTTCGGTTCATAAGAAAAAAGTTTTATGGGCAACATTAGAAACAGTTTCAGTTCATTAGGGGAAATACTGGGGAAAATATCATCTGATTGCTTTTTGCTAGCTCGACACAATAAATTATTTATTAGTAATTGGTAACCCCTCACGTCTTTCTGCTGAATCGACTTTTTCTACTTCACAAAAAAGTGAAGACGTTTTTCTCCTTGCATAAAAACGAAACTGGAGCCATCAAGGAAAAAAAAGAAGGCAACCTGTCAATCAGCCTTAACACAGTTCACAATCTAAATTCCTCAAGATATTGTCACAAAAATGTTATAAGTTCTATGGGTCGCACGGGGTGACTGTCAGTTGTTCCGACTTTGACCAATAAAACGTAATTGAATGGAAAATGAAAAAATAACAGAAAGAGTCTCACATGAATGAACTGGTTCATTTTTTTCCTTGAAAAGTATTGTATCCCAGCACAATTTTGAGGTCCGATTGTTTGCTTCTGCAGACTTTTTGGAGACATGCAGAGACAGATGTTGGAGGATGGACAATGGTCATCTCATTGACTACTATAATGCCACTAAAGTTTACTTCTACTTCCCTTTTGACATAAAGTGAAATGCTACATCACCAACTTTACAATGATACATATATAAACGAAACAGCTACGTATGAAATATAAGAGTCAGAGGTAAATGTACGGATGACAAAGTATAGACGCGTTTGCTGGAAGTGCTGAAAAGTCTGAGATCATTTTAGTTTTATAAAAATCATGGCTATCATGGTTCGATGGTTGTCTTGTTATGCTAGGCGGAAAATGTATAGCTCGAATTAGTGAGTTTATAACGCAGGTGTAGATTTCATTTCACTCTCTGTAACACCACTAAATGTATGGCATTTTAACTTGAAAAAAAGTCTTTCATCATAACTTATGTAAGGGAAGTTGATGTAGCACGATATAAATCGTGTGCTCGCATATTTAGCAAAAATTTAAATCCTCAGGCTTACTGCGGCATGACTTTGTCGTAGGCATTTTTTGTGAATGACTCCAGTACAAATCGGTTCGTCTTAAGCTAGCACGCCTTCGCGTTTTCCAATTTGTTTCCACTTGCCACAGGTCGCACATTTTGATATTTACTGTGGTTAAAATTCAATTTGAAAGTGTTTGAAAAAAACCCTCGTCGTCTCATATATGTACAGTTCACTTTTGTGGATAGACCCTAAATGCGAAATTACTTTTTTATGCTTCTTCTATATATAATATTGCCTGAATCATTGGTGATGCTCTGTAGATGATGATGACGATTTGGTGTTTTCACATTACTTTTTACTGCCTAAAAATACATCTCTCGTGAAACTTTAATGCGACTCTTTTCCTAGAAAAAGTGAGCAAAAAATGGCATTTCGTTTGTGTAAGTATAATCATTGTTGTTGTTATTGTAGGAGTAGGATGACAGCTGTGACTTTGTCGTGAATTTATTGTCAGCTTGTTAGCAATACACTTGACAATATCCCTTTGGTTTCTTTGGTGGTGTTGGTACATTTTGCTGATGATACAATTGCGCTCTCGCGATTGTGACGCTCTTTTTTGTTTGCGTATGAGATTATTGCAATACGTTCAGCACATAGAAAAAAAAATCAGAAATTCTCTGAAAAGGTAAAGAATGGAGCTGTGCAAATGCTCTAAATTAGCGTTCGTCGTGTCGCTGGACTGAATTGAACGTTGTGAATGTGTTGAAAGCATAATTGGAATAGGTTTCAGTGACAGTCAGACGTCAGACGCGTCCTCCGTTTTTTCTTTGTTCAGGGTGATGATGCATGATGCAATAAAGGCTAGTGTAATCCTAAAAATATCTGTGCGTCGCTGTCATAAAAATGTGGAGCACAAAAGCAAATAACAGGAGTGCAAGGCAAGTTATATATGTGTCCCTGTAATTAAATAAAATAAGGGAAGGTGGGGTAATCCCATCTATTATTTATGGTGCATATTTTTGGGTGGAATTTCCTTGTAAGCTCTTTTGCACTGCGAGTAGTATTTACGCACACACACCTACATGTATGCACACAAGCGACAATTTGTAAATAATACTTGGCAAATTAGGACTAATCATCTAACGTATTCTAAAAATTCAAACCAAGTCTTAAAATTTTGAAGAATAGTAATAGCAAAGGCTTTGTTACCAAGCTCCAAAAAATCATAACTTGTCTGTCAAATACGAAAAAGATTTTTGGCTAATGAACCATTTAGACTGAAAATGGATAGAAATGGGTTTTCCTTAAAAACTCTCAAGAATCGAAACCATGCAAAAGCACTTTGGTTGAATACCCTTTTTAAAACAAAAAATCCGAATTTAAAAGGGAAGATTGTAATAATTTTATTTACTTTTTCCATATTTGGACCACGGCAGAAAATTTAAGACATTTATTTATTTAAAAAGAAACGAAGAAACACTGTGAAGACAGGGGATCATGCATGCATGCATGATCAAGATGATCACATCATCATACTGATCTTGATGAAATGCAGAGAATACTACAACAAAAACGTTAGTTAAAAACCTCATTTTTACACAAAACTTGTGCTTTACTTCTTGTTCCGACCGACGGTCCGTGGCATATGTGGACATGGGCATGTGTGCATTATTATTAGACAGAGGTAATTGTCTAAAAAGGGAAGAAAAGGCTGGAAAGCGGACGAAGCAATTCTACGGCGTTTTTTGTTCACGCCGGATATTCCAGTTCATTTTTCAGTGTTGATCTTTTTTCCTCTTTTCATGATTTTCTAAAAAAAAGTTTTTTTTAAAAGCGTAGGCACATGCATGTGCTTTTAAAGTGTGTGGCTTTTGTCTTGTCGTACTGCATTTCATATAATATTCATCATTTTATGATGAACCTTAGCCCATTCATGAAGGAATTCCTCTGACATCGCAACAGACTTTGAAAATGAGGAACCCTTTCTTCTTCAGCATACTTGTTGAAGTATGCGTCTCTTTTTGTGAAGGAAGCGTAATCACACTCATTATGTACGGTGCAGCTAGGGAAGATACGGATAATACGCTGGAGCACAGATACCAAAACTTTATTTACTGATTTGGAAGAGGGGAAACGGCACGTATACAGAGAGACCAGAGGCGATCAGGTACCACGACTTAAAGTGCATGTACACGTCACACTTCCTGCTTGATGTCTCATGCACATCTAAAAACATGATGATGACGTTTTCCATGTAAAGTGATATGAAACTGATATACACAAATTATTTAATCCTCTTTCATCGCTCACTTTGTGACGAGAGGGAAATGAGGTAACCAGCATAATGAAGCTGTATCCAGATATAGTTTTGATTAGATTATGCAGAATAAATCATTCAAGTTAAAAAGGCATGTTTCGCATAGTTTAGCCATTACGTGATGATGACAAGCACTACTACTACTTGTTGGTTGGATGGCGAGACTTGTCTGACGCTAAACTGGCAAAGTCCATCATTCACTTATCTTTTCCTTTGCCAGATTCCAAAAATACAAATTTTGTGGATGTAATGATTAAATTAGATGGATGCTACATTTAGTCCACATTTAGTCTACAAATACTCCAAAATCAAAATGAATTGTATAAATGCTTTGAAACTCATGTCAGTTTTGTTTTTAACAAATTTATCACACTAAAAACTTTTAAAAAAGTAGGTGTAAAACCTACTTTTTAACCTACGTAAAGTAGGTTTATATTTATATGTGTACCTCCATACATCCTCTTTACGTTCATTCCAAATTGATTTGTTTTTTGAGACGACCTTCGCGGTGATGATCGCATTTAAAATTTATTTGTGATTAGAAGGCGGAAGTGGAACAACATGTTTGCTCTT